>CALNHX010002618.1:0-173034 GCA_940337035.1 Agriotes lineatus
AGTTAAGCACGCTGAAGAAGATGCTGATGTGTTGATTGTCAACACGGCTATTCCTTTGTGCTCAACATTTGATGCTGTTTTTGCCATTGGAGAAGACGTCGATTTTCTAGTTCTGCTGACGATATTAGCATCATCTACCTTCGCAAACCTGGGAGAAGCAAAATTGTTGAAAGAGTATTCTGCAAATAGTTTTAAATATGAAAAATTTAAATATGAAAAATCTGGTGTGATACACTCACACAACTTCCTTTTACAGTGATCTTATAATTAGTCAAAAATTTCATTTTTAATTTTTAAGCATTTGTCAAAATTTTTCAAAAATTACAAATTCTACAAAAACGGTACAAAATAGAGCGTTAGTTGAAGAGACAAATTTTCTCTGAAATTTTAAGCTGAATTCAAAAATGTAATAATATACCGGGTATTCTATTTAAAATAGGAGTTAATAAAAAAAATCGAAAAAACTAAAAATCACAAGAGTAAACACCTACTTCCGGTTACGCGATTTTCTTCAAAAGCTTGCTGTCTAATCTACATAGTACACAAACTTATATATGAAGTTTCAACGCCATACCTCTTTTCGTTTTTGAGATATTCTGTTCACAGCCAGACAGACAGACACACAGACAGACCAATGACCAAAAATATGTTTTTTGGGTTCAGGGGACTCTAAAACATGAAGATCTGTTGAAAACTCAATTTCGAATTTTTGGGGTGAATCCAATACTTCCTTTATCGTAAAAGGAAGTAAAAAGCAGTTGAGAACATTTTGTTTCTCCATGCGTTTAGTGGCTACGACACAACGTCGTCCGTCTACAACCAAGGAAAAACATTTTTTTTCTCTTGACCAGAAAAGCACAAAACTAAATGACACTATAGGCATATTCAAACATCACTATGCCAAACCAGATGATATCGCAGATGCTGAAGCACGCTTTCTTGTTGCTTTGTATGGTGGCTACATGGAAGAAAATACCTTGGAAGAAGTCTGTTACCAAGAAATTCAAGTGCAAGAATCACGTTTAATTTTGCTTCTTTGCCACCAACGAAGGACGCTGCACGGTATTACGCATTTAGGACGTATCACCAGGTCCAACAGTGGTATGTAATTGAAAAAAATTCACGAGACTGCGGCTGAAAAGTTGGCACGAATGGACTCACTCCAGTAACAATGACAGAAAATCCATCACCCGAGACTTTATTAAAATTAATTTCATGCCATTGTAAAAAAGGATACGGCGGAGCATGTGGCTGCAGGAAAAGTGGGATGAAGTGCTCTATTCTGTGTAGATCCTGTAATGGCCAATCATGCGAAAATGCACCAGAAGTTCACATCGAGAATGGGGACGAAGATAAGGACATTTTATCACTGGAAGTCCCAAGTCTCAGGAGCAACGACTTCGAAGATAACATTGAGGATAAAGAATTTTATGGAGACGTCAACATCTACCGACTGGGGCCTTCAAAAATTAAAAAAACTAAATAGTATAATCGCGAACACGAAACATCACTAAACTGGAGCATCTGTGGTTTGGGCCTACTGGGGATACCACAATAAAAAGAGCGCCTATAACTCTACCTCATGGTGATGTGGAAATGAGTTTACTATACGTATCAAATTATTATAACTACGTAACGAATAGCCAGAAATAATACAAGAAAAAAATTTTAAAAATGAGAAATTACACATTTTTTTAGAGAAATGTTCATCTTTCCGCCGGTGTAACTCCTTTCATATTAGACTTACAAAAAATAGTTATATACAAAAAATGTCAAGAAGCTTGTCTTCTTTAACTTTGAATTAGACTTTCTTGGCGTAGGATCAACCGTTGCGGAGTCATTTGGAAAAAGCCAGTTTTTAGCACCTTTAATCCAAGGTGGCTGCTCGCGCGGCGCCCCTCCAAGGTCGAAAATTTGGATTTTTTATTAGGATCTCGACCTAAACAACATATATAAAAATCGTGTATACTCCATTTTTTGCCAGGCAAAAACCTCTGCTGACTGGACTAATGCCATTGCCTGTCTTTTCTAATTAGCAAATGATAGCTATCTTGGTTTTAAGGTACTGTCCATTCTTGTCTAACAATATTTTAAGTCACTATGACTAAGATCGTAATAATAACTTAAAAATTAATACAAATCCATCACTAAATTCGTGCCAAGGTTTCAATTTTTTTTGACGTAGATATACCTACATAATATAATTTCACAAAAATGTAGGTACTTATGTACTTCAATCTAGTTTAACACTAGATACCATTATTTCTTTCGTAAAACTGATTTTCTGTAGTAGAAAAGACTAAGGGCCGGTTGCAGAAAGCAACGTTAAGTCTGGTGTTAGCTAATGCGACGTCAAAGTGAACAAAAACGAATCAAATCTCAAATGCTTATGGTAACTAATACATTAGTAAACAAAATTTGATGCGATTTTGTTCACTTTGACGCGACGTTAGCTAACACCAGACTTAACATTGCTTTCTGCAACCGGCCCTAAATTCGATATAAATGGTAAAATGTGAAAAATTTCTAAATCTTTGAAAAGCTGTATCTTGAAAAATATTATGTCTAATGAAACCGTTTTGGTCTTAAAGTGTTTAAAATTTTCTCTACTTTAATATTATATATAGACATTTTTACTGAAAAACTAGTTCTTCCGGGTTAAAATTGACGAAAACCGAAACAAGGTCGAAAATTTCGGCTTTTTTTGGTTATTTGAAGTACTTCCGGCACTCGGCCGAGGTCGAAAACTTATATTCATCATTAGGCCTCAACCATATAAAACATATTAAAAAATCAGAACTACCCGATTTGATGCAAGGTAACACCCCCTTCTGATGACAAATTGACTGGACTAAATGTGGTAACTGATGTTACACTACAAATTTGAAATTTGTGCTCGTGGGTATATAGCGCTATGGGGAGAATTGTGAAATTTTACATATCCCAGGCCGTATAAAGTGACGTTTGTCAAACAATTCAGCAAGCCGTAGGCGGGACAATTTTAAAATTAAACCTGTTGGCCCACGACCTAAAAATGATACATACTGTCATGCGAGCCATTTCGAGCAACAAACCACTCCTGCTCTAATCCCTTAGGTTGCCAAGATAATGTTTCAATAAATTAATTAACTCGGGTCACTGTGATATAAATAAGATTGTCAAACAAACTGTCATAAATAAATAAACGTTACATTGGTGTCAGAAGTCGGATACTTTAAATAAATAGTGTGTAAAAATGTCTAGAAAACTGAGTGATTTGAAGGTGACCGAATTGCGGCGGGAATTAGAAGATCGTGAACTGGAAACAACAGGAAAGAAACCAGAGTTGGCAGCTCGACTTAGACAAGCAATAGAAAGTGAGGGTTTGGATCCGGAAACGTTTCTATTTACGGATGGTACGTCTTCTGCTATAATTTCTGCAATCTCTTCCGATATTTTATCTTTGGAAAATAAAATGTCTTCTATGAAAACTGAAATTTCTTCTGCTATTTCCGCTTTAGAAAGTAAGGTAGCTTCAGATATGTCTTGTATGAAAACTGAAATTTCTTCTGTGGAAAATAAGATGTCTTCTGTTGAGGAGAAAATAAAAGAGATGGAGAAGAAAATAGAGGAAATGGAGAAAACAGGAAGACAAGTTGTGGAAAATACAGAAGAGATGGAGGACGATGAAATGAAGTGCTCTAAGGTGGAGTCAAAACCAAAATTGGAAGGAATTGGAAGTTCTGCTCTTATTAAAGCCCCAACCTTCGACGGAAAGATGTCATGGACCAATTACCTAAAACAGTTCGAAACAGCTGCAAGAGCGAACGAATGGTCTGAAAGAGAAAAGGCAGTAAATCTGACCATCGCCCTTCGAGGAGATGCTTTGGATATTCTTCAGACCATACCTGTTGAAGAGACCGATGACTTTGAACAACTTAAAAAACGATTAACGATGTGATATGGCCACGAACACTTGGAGCATGTGTACCAATCACAGTTAAAGAATCGCAAACAGAAGCGAGACGAGACCCTTCAAGAATACGAAGTGGATATTGCCAGGTTGGTACGATTTGCCTACCCATCAGCTCCAGAAAAAATGATGGAATGTTTGGCTGTCCAAACATTTCTGGATGGACTCCGTGACCTTGAAATGCAAAGAACACTCCGTTTAGCTCGTCACAAAACATTGGTTGATGTCTTGTCCGCTGCTCTTGAATACGAGGCGGCTATGCAGGCTTCCGGTGGATACAGTAAAGTAAGGACCGTAAAAGAAGAAGAAAATGAAGATAAATTCGACCAACTGGTAAACATGATCAAAAGCCTTACTAATAGGAAGACGAAGACTATCAGGTGCTGGCATTGTGGTGAGATCGGACATGTACGCAGCTCGTGTAAACGCCCTAGGATCACTACCAATCAAGAAACCACGCAGCAGGAAAACTAGAACGGGTCGGCCTAGGGGGGGCAGCTTCGACCCAGAACCGTTCCAAAGACCCTCTCACACTGATAGCCTCTTTGAAATGTCGCGATGATAGTGTATACGTAGACGGCGAAGTAAATGGTAGAAAGTATATAATGTTGGTGGATACTGGATCGACCAGAACCATTATACGACCGACCACTATAAATAACCGCAAGAGACTTTTACCAACAAGATTGCGACTGCGGACTGCCACAGGTGAAAATGCCAACTTCTTCCATGGGGAAATCCAGGTTCAATTAGGAATTGGTACAGAAAAGTTTACTCATACTGTCATCGTCGCTGATATCAAAGAAGATGTTATATTAGGAATGGACGTAATGAACTTACATGGTTTCCAGTTGGATTTTAAGAACAGAGTGATCAAAGTTGGTGCCGAAGAGGTATTTTTTCATCCCTATGAGGACAGTACTGCGCAAGCAGAGTGCTCTCACTGCAACAGAACAGAATCCAAAGACACTGCAATACTAAGAACAACTGTAATTAACGATGAGTGGGCATCTAATAAAATTAGAGAAGAACAAGTGAACGATCCCGTGTTAAAGAAAATGCGACAATGGAAAGAGGAAAATTGTCGACCTGCTTGGCAAGAAGTGTCAAAACTCTCTCCAATAGTTAAGTCATATTGGGCTCAGTGGGACTCTTTTATCCTGGAAGAAGGCTTATTAAAGCGAGTACTCGAAATTGATGATGGTTCTGAAAACAGAAAACAGTTGGTTATTCCAAAGGCCAGAGTAGCCGAAGTACTTCGTGAGTTACACGACAGTCCATCAGGAGGACATCTCGGTGTTAAGAAAACCCTTCAGAGGGTTCGTGAAAGGTTTTATTGGATGAACAGGTCCGATGATGTAAAGGACTGGTGTAAGAAATGTATTACCTGTGCTACGAGTAATGGATCTTATCGCAAAAGGAAAGCTCCCATGAAACAATACAACGTCGGAAGTCCATTCGAGAGGATCGCCTTAGATATTGCTGGACCATTCCCCATGACCGAGAATGGTAATAAATATATGATGGTGGTTATGGATTATTTCACGAAATGGCTGGAAGTCTACGCCATTCCAAATCAAGAGGCTGCAACTGTTGCAGACGTGTTGATAAGAGAGTTTATCAGTCGATTTGGAATGCCCTTGGAAATCCACAGTGATCAAGGCAGAAATTTCGAAAGCCAGCTTTTCCAAGGAATTTATGACAGACTAAGCATGAAGAAAACCAGAACTACAGCATTGCACCCACAGTCGGATGGAATGGTAGAGCGAATGAATAAGACCATTGGCAAATACCTGTCAAAAGTGGTGTCCAATGATCAGCGAGATTGGGATCAGTATCTCTCGCTCTTCGCAATGGCCTATAGATCCGCCGTCAATGAATCGACAGGTCAAACACCAGCAAAAGTCCTGTTTGGTCGTGAGATGAGACTATCGTGCGACCTCGAGTTTGGATGCCGACCTGGAGAAGATATAGCTGGTGAAGACTATGTGATCCGCTTGCGAAGAAGAATGGACGATATGCATGAGTTGGTTTGCTCGCATCTTCAAATAGCCAGCGATAGGATGAAGAAACGGTACGATACCCAAGCCACAGAAGGATGTTTCAAGGAAGGCGACAAAGTCTGGCTCCATAACCCAAGAAGACAGAAGGGTTATTCTCCAAAGCTACAAGTCTTGGGAAAGTCCGTACCTTATCAAGAAAAACATTAATGACGTCATTTACCGTATAAGCAAGATTCCAAACGGAAAACCGAAGGTAGTGCATCAAAACCGGCTGGCTCCATTTGAGGGTGACCATGACCAAGAAGAAGAAGTAAACCAACTCCAAGAAACACCTGACCTTGCCTTTGCAGAATTTATGGGTGCATATGGAGGTACCGGGAAAGCAAGATATGGTGTTACCTTTGAGCAACAGCAAGATCTGCTCACGCTTCCAGAAGACTACTCGTTGGCCCATAGCATTCCCGCCAGTATCAACAACGCACAAGGACTGGCATCCGTTTTCTGAAAGAAGTTTGGTCGATTACCAGAACTTCATGGTCAGTTACCAGTCCCTGGAAAAGCCTTGAAACTTCAAGATGGATCACGCTACCTCTTCTATCTGGTTACAAAGAATACTTTCTACGATCAATCCACTTATCATGATGTATGGGAAGCATTACTTAATTTGAGGGAGCACGTATTGGAGTCCAACGTGCAGAAACTAGCCACATGCCGAAGATAGAGTGCAACCAGCTGGATTGCAGAATCGTTCGAAACATGGTGGAAGTAATCTTCCAAGATACCGAAGTCCAAATACTGGTCTGCAGCTATTCGCCCAGTGTCCAGGTTACAGCAAGGACCGTCCCTTGTTACTTCCATGCAACTGGAAATTGTAGAAGAGGATTCAGTTGCAAATACAACCATTCCGTTCCAGTTCCGTAAAAGTTCCAGGGGGAACTATCTCTTAAGGAGGAGGCAATGTCATGCGAGCCATTTCGAGCAACAAACTGCTCCTGCTCTAATCCCTTAGGTTGCCAAGATAATGTTTAAATAAATTAATTAACTCGGGTCACTGTGATATAAATAAGATTGTCAAACGAACTGTCATAAATAAATAAACGTTACAATACTATAAAAGCTTTACATTTCCGGAGGATTTGCAACGACAGGTTTGGAATTATTACTTGAAAAATATACACTTGACTTTGGCTACACTATTAAAGGACGCGTGTGAAAATGTCGAATTTGATAAGGGGAAAACGACTTTATATAATATTCTAAAATCAATTGGTTATAAATACAAACATGTAAAAGAACGTAAAATTCTATGTGAACAGAAACATATTGTTGCATCCAAACGTACTTATTTGAGGAAATTCTTGCAATACCAAAATTCTAGTGAAACCTGGATTTATCAAAATGGATCCAGCGTCCGACAATGGATACCGGATTCTAAAATTAAAAATAATCCGTCTAAAATTAAATCGGAGGGAAGCGTTAAAAAAGTTACCCTCATTTAATTGGAAGAAGGATTTGATGCAAGATTGGTTGATTAAACACAATGTCAAAATTGAGGGCAAAATTTCAAGAAAACATCTTTGGAGTTTAATTCAACCTTTTAGAAGAGACAATAACAAATGTTCCGTGATTGACAAATTTTTGAAAGAGAATGGTCATGAGTAGCGACCGGATTTATAAGCATAAAAAAATTTACAATAAGTACTTAAAAAAGCATAAATATTTCACAAAAAAAGCTTTATTTTAAGCACAAAATATTTTATTTCTAACAAAAAAATTATCGTTGCTCCTGGAAGCAGTATAATACGTGTTGCTCTAAATTATCCATCGTGAAATTATGTCATCGGTCACTCAGTATATTTCTGAACTTGGAGAAACTATCTACGTCTACGCTTGTTGCTGGGACAAATTTAAACTTTGGTATAACTGAAGAATCGATTTCCAAGTCCTCTGCTATATTAGGCAACACTTCATATCCAGCATTTGCACTTCATCCAATTTTCGAGCTACTATACGCCCAACTGATCCGTGCACAGCACGTGTATTTTGTTTAAAGTTATCAAGTAGTTCTACTGTTTCGACTAAAGAAACGCTCTGCTTCTCAAGTTTCGTTATCGCTTTACTAACAAAGTTATAGCTACATTTAATTAAAAGCCAAATTTGTATGTAGCTCCCTATTTTTTAAAACGTCAAGACAATCCTTTACTGACTATGAAGCTACTTTGAAAAATTCTGTAACTATTTCCTCAAAATCTTTAATGTACTGACAATAATACAACGCCGCTTCCAGCCATGTCCACCATCTAGTCATAATTGGTTCAGGCGGTAAGGGCAAGTCAGGGAAATTTTCCTTAAAGCTGTACACTCAAAGGGGCATTAACAAAAATGTTTTTACCTTATTAACTAATTAACGGATAGAAACTGCAGTCGTATAATTTTGGCTACCCTATTCAGTCCGTGAGCAAGACATGTGACATGAATCAGTTTTTCATAAAATATTTTCAAATTTTTACCAGCCTTAAGCATGTATGCAGCGGCGTCCGAAATCATCAGCAGAATTTTGTCCCGAGGTACTGCTTTTGGAAGATAAAAACATGCTAAACTGACCTTTACAAACCGTGTAATTGTGTTGCTGTTTGTTTTAGGCAACTCTTTGCAGCTGACAACATATCCCTTAGCAGGAATACAATACCTATACAATAGCACCAGCCTCTACACCGAAAGGTATAACGAGGTTAACAATAATACAATACAATACATACTATTTTAATTAGACGTTTTCTTAATTACCAGAACAGACCAACGCACTTGACTAAAATGAAGACAAATAAAATTCTATACAAAATAGGCTTGGATTTGAAAATTTAATGAAATTTTAAAAAATGTTATAGATAACTCGTGTTAGCATGCTTATTTTTCACGCTTGTGGAAAAAAGTTGCATTTCTAACACTTGTGGTCTAAGTAACTATTATATAACTGCATACTGAAGAAATATATAAATTATAATATTTAAATACTCTTCTACAATTTATAATTACAAAAAAAATGACTTTCGTTATACCATTATGCCTACTCAATAAAGTATGAAACATATTCGACATCAGCAAGTTGTCTTTCATGAAATTTATCTTAACCGAGAATAAAAGTGGCACAAAATCCAAAACCAAATCTGGCAACCACGTTTTGTACATTAACATAAAATTATCATTTTGTATAAAATGGGCATAACCTAACTTTTATTAATGACTGACAGCATATTTACAGGGCAAAATTCATCACCCTAACAGGGCCTTCTATCGGGAAAATAACTATTGAACGGTTTATATGCAACACGTTAGAAAAGTGATTTTACTGAACTCTTATGGCCGTTTAAGTACGAGTGTCAGCGACAAACCAGCCATACTTGTTTAGTAAAACATCACTTTTCTAAACTAGTTGCATAATATACTTTACTCCAGTGGGATAAGTAGCTCATTATGTCATTACACGCTCATTACACCACTCAGTTATGTACTGGCTTCATTACCTAACTGAAATAGTGTCAAATGAATGCCATAATGACATTTGGCTACTAAAATATTTTTGAAAATGACAGATCTGACATTTCTCTTTATGCACTTTTCCCAATTTTAGGCAGTTGTAGATAAAATTTTGTACCTACAATACATGTGAGATAAGAGCATCATTAATATACGTGTGTGTAAGTTACAAACGTAGCACGAGTTATGTAAGCACACAAGTATATTAATGATGCTCTTATCCTACTTGTATAGTAAATAACTATTATTTACTTTGATGTTACAATATGGTTATTATAACACCGACAACAGTGCTAGTGCTACAATGGAGTCCAATAAAACACTGTTTTTGGTAACTATTTGTTTTATAAGATTGATGGCATTTGCTTTCACATGGGTATAACACGACAAACGCCAGATACAAAAAAATATAACCACGCTTTCTGAACTGTATTTATTAAATTTATTCTAATCAAATATAACTTAAGCTGAAGGTATTTTTTAACGAATTAATTAAACACAATTATTGTTCTGGGTAAAGCACTATTTGAACAAAACACGAACCAACAAACTTGCACTAAATTTAAACTAATTCAAATGACAGAGCAGCATAATTGATACTTTGTCCAATAGATGGCGACTGTCAAATTTTTTTTGACAATGTCGCCATCATTACGCCCAAAAATCTCTAGCTTGCACTGCAATATTTTTAGTATCCGAAATTTAGGATTTCTAAAAAATCAGCAACTCAAAAGTATTAAATAGTATATTATACTCGTTAAGAGGCATTGTAGCACTTGTTCCACTGGAGCACTCCTCGCTGCGCTCGTCGTGCCCCAAATCCACGTGTGTTACAATGAACCCTCTTATGAAACTTGTATCGAGAGATCCAAAAAAAACTGTTCCTCAGCGGGCTGTAAAAATTCAACGTATGAATAATATGTTGGTGACACTGTACGTCAATGTCAAATTCGAGAATAGCAGGTTAGGATTTGCGTCATTCTGTGTTTCTTTTCTTTTCCCTATACTATCGGACTCAATATACTCTCAAAAACAGAATCTGTGAAAGACTTAGGAATGACTTTAGATACAAAAATGTTGTTTGACACACATATAGATGCTATTTGCAGAAAAGCTAATAAATTACTTGGTTTTATAATCAGAACAACTACATTTTTTACCAATTCCAAGGCTATTGTTATGTTGTACAATGCGTATGTTCACTCAAATCTGAGCTATTGTAGTTCTATCTGGAACCCGCATTGTGCAATATATATTAATAGACTGGAAAAAATTCAAATGCATTTTATAACCTATTTAACAAGAAAGAGCCCTAATACGTGTACTACTTATTTGTCTTCCTGTAAATATTTTAATCTTCTTACTCTAAAAGACAGAAGATCGTTATCTGATGTTATAATTTTTTGTAAGATTTTAAAATCACAAATAGATTCCCCATCTTTGTTAAATCTGGTAAATGTACATATTCCAAGTCGTAATTTAAGAAACAACTCACTTTTTCAGCAGTGTTATTCAAGAACAAATTTCAGCTTAAATTCACCACTAAACAGAATGTCTCGTACATTGAATTTGCTCAATGATAAGATAGATATTTTTAAAGACGAACCACCAGCATTAAGAAGCAAGTCAAAACCATGTATTTAATGCATTACAATTAAAAATTAAGAAACATATAAGGTGCACTAGCAGATAGTTGGTATTTTTTCGCTCCCGTGCGGCTGCGAGGGCCCGATCGCAAGTTAAATGTAAGTCATATTTTTAACTAAGACATCGTCAGTTGACAGTTCTTGACTTGAGGTTGGGTGATCGGGGCGGAACACCTGTTATACTTATTTTCTTACAAACTACTGAACTATGATTGTTATGCTGCTTTTTTGTTAAACTTTTGATCTCATCATATAATTTTCTTTTTCTTGGGTTGTTAAATCCTTTTTCCTGTTTTCATTTGCTAATTGAAGTTGCTTTACTGGGTACGTCCTGTGTGCAACTCGAAAAATTGTAAAAATAAATAACTGACGGAAAACCTAACCTGATAACCCCGAATTTGATATTGACATACAGTCAGAGCTGGGCAGTACTCGAGTACAAGTACTCAAATACTGTACTCTTAAGTACAATTCCGATACTCTGTACCCGGTACCCAGTACAATTTTCAATAAAGTACTCTGTATTCGTACCCCTCATCACATTGGGTAGAAGTATCCTATACCCGCGTCTTTTATGAGTACATTTGTTCGAGTACTTTAATACCCACCGCGCAAGCGCAAGTGCGCCATGCAAGTCTGGACTTGGCTGTGTTTGACGGTGTCGCCGCTGTCTGTTTGTATGAAAAGGCAAAGCGACTGACAACAGTGACAACACTCTAACCCTCTAACGATTCAAATACAACATGCTATGATAACTAACCCTACAAGCTGCCGTTACTGTGGCTTTCTTGAAGACTTGAGCACTCGAGGTAAGGGGCATATTAATATTGTATTATTACTTATCATATATTTTTGTTGGTTGTACACAGAAATGTAATAAACTGATAAACTGTTTTGTTTATTTTGCTTATTATAAACCGAAAACAATGTTAAGTAAAAGTGGTGGAGGAAGAAACATGTACTTGCAAATAGTACTCTGAAATTCGAGTACTTGTACTCGGAGTACTGTACTCGACAGGGTGTGCAATGAGTATAGTACTCGGTACTCTGTACTCATTCTTTAGTTAAGGCATGTACTTGGTACTCGGTACCCGAGTACAATTTATCAGTACCCAGCCCAGCTCCGCATACAGTGTCACCAACATATTATTCATACGTTGAATTTCCACAGCCCGCTGAGGAACAGTTTTTTTTTATATCTCGGTATAATAATATACTAATTTGCAACAGCCAGTATATGGAAGTATGCTGTATATCAATTGCAATAAATTGATTTTTTTCTATAGCAAATGTTAAAGGTCAAGTTTTACTTTAACAGCAAGAGTAAATAAAGTAGCACTTTAACATCGAGGGTAGATAATAGTAGATTATGCAATGAAGGAGAGAAATGCGTTATTTTGCTGAGGTACAATTGCACTGAAGCAAAATAGCATTCTCTTCGAGTTGCATATACTATTTTTTTCACGTTGCAGGAAGATTTAAAACAAAAACCCGTTTTTTTAAACGTCATTTATTGACATTTTAGTTACAATTATTTTAAAATTAGTAGCCTATGGTAAATTTTAAAGTTGGAACTGTAAGTCATTATGACAACAGCTCACAATTATGTCAAATTCGAGGTTAGCAGGTTAGGTTTTGCGTCAGTTTGTGTCAAAACTGACCCAAAACCTAACCTAATAACCTCAAATTTGACATAATTGTTCTGTCAGTCATAATGAAAACTCCCTAGGTAAATTTTTGTCTTATTTAGTCTCTAGGGAGTAAATGTTTTACTTCTGTTACAATTTTGATGCTATAGAAACCGACTTCTACTCCCGGTCGTGGAAAAAGTAATTTAATTTTCTAACTTTTATTTAAATTAAATATTTCAGCTTCGTATTATCCTAGCAACCCAATCTAGCTACTGAGATTTTAAAATGTGATTGACTTTCCTTATTTTCTTTTGAAATTGTTAAAGTTCTTGCTATAGAAAATTTTTTTGTATTATACACGACGATAAAGTTATTACTATTCACTCTTGAATCATTAACGTCTCGACTTCGTCTCGACGTTAAACGATTCACTAGTGGATAAAATTTAACTTTATCGTCTTGTATAATAAATTACTATTTATATTATTAAAATTATTATTACAATTACCTTTTTTCACAAGAATTTAACTTCATAAGGATATTACAAGTATGAATACTTACGTGTGTATCAATGCTGTAAATATTTTAACAGCAGAAATGGCAACAGAAAAATCCACATCAGAAACTCTACCCGAAACAACTTCAATAAATTTGTCCATGTATGGGTCTATATATTCCAGGAATTTATTGGTTTCAACAAGTTTGTAGCAGTTAGCAAGAGCGGCTAAGCGAACTGGTTTAAACTAAAATAAAAAATATCAACCATTAAATAAATCAGTTACTGTTATCACCAAAAAAAATGTCATTTTCAAAAGTAAAACGGTAATAAATATCCTATAAATAATGGATGTTCCAGAACCGATCGCAACATTTTGTTCTCTCTAGTAAACAAACAAAACGGGTTAGACAATTCTGTCTTTTTCCCTAAGTAGATAATCGTATGTCATTTGTTTTTATAATGGCAAAGTGTCGCTGCAATAATGTAGCCTCCCCAAGAATGCACATTTTATGTGAAGTATTATGAGAGGAATCATTCAGTAGTAAAAGCACAATAACTTTTTCGACAGTGTTACAATGTTGGTTGGCATGGTATCCTTCTATAATCGGATGGGCTTCAAAATTTTAACAGTTACTTACGATTCTTAATGGCCAACTTAATCAATGACAATCCGAATACATTGCGAAACGTAATGGAAAATTTCAGACATCGCCTAAGACAGTGTACCAACGCAAGAGGAGGCCATCTCAGAGAATATATTAAAGTTTAAAAATGGCGAATAATAGTTACCAGTTAGAAAATAAAGAATAAAAAAATTGTATGTTATGCAGATGATGATGATACCATTGTTATCTCGGAAAATACAGATAATCTACGGTTACTTATTTTTATTAAATTGTGGGGTTGCTATAAAAAAAATAGTTACTCCAATTGGGCACCTCTCTCGATGGCTGATCAGGGAATGCGAAAAGAAAATACCCGAGGCGGACCAAGAACTACACTTATCGCATCAAGACATATTTGGAGGTTACACTGAGATGGATAATCAGTTTATGAATGATGAGGGGGGCTGATGGTATAAATTTATATTATCAAGTTTTACAATTTGCTAATGATAACACTGGCCGACAAAAAATTTTTTTTTTGTTGTAACATAAAGCTGAATAGCATATTACAGTAGAATGAACCTATCTAAATACGAAAATGGCAAAAACAAATTTGTAACACGTAAGGTTTTCTTGTTACATTAAACAAAGTACATGCAGAAGGGTACCATTTAGTATTTATTGAAATAGTTATTTACATGATAAGTGCGGGAACAGCAGTTTTGCATATGAGTGCGACAGTTTTTACACGAGTGCGCGGTAGCGCACGAGTTGAAGAATGTCGCACGAATAAAGCAAAACTGTTCCCGCACGTGTATTGTATATTATTTTTTGCACGGATCCTCCACAATGCCGAAAAATGTCAATATAGAAATTATTCACCTTTAATTTGTCGAAAAAAATCAAGTCGGTGCGTTGATGTCGATAATGTCGGTAACTATCTGACCATTTAAATAACTGTCAAGTTTTGGTCGACTAACTTTTGAGTAAAAGAACAATTCAAGCATGTTTTCGGACGAAGAAGACTTGGAATGTACACCACCCGAAATTAGAAACACAGCAAATGTAGCTGTGAATAATTTATTGCCAATAAAATCACGACACAGGTATGAAAATACATATAATTCATATGTTAAATGGTGTGAAGTGAAAAAAATAAAAAATCATACTGAAAATGTTTTACTGGCCTATTTTCAAGAAATAAGCGAACATAAGAAGTCGTTATGGTCAATATACAGCATGTTAAAGTCTTGTTTAAACATTAAAAATAATGTTGACATTTCAAAATATCCGAAATTAATAGGTAGCCCTTTTAAAAAGGAAAACCGAACATCGTTGTCCTAAGAAATCTCAAGTTCTTGATGATGAACATATCACAAAATTCTTAATAAATGCACCAAACAAAGAATATTTACTCATGAAGGTAATTATTTTTTATTTATTTGAACATGGTCCTCACATCTAACATTCATTTACAGACAGTGTTGGTTATTGGCATTTCTGGAACATGCCGCAGAGGAGAACTTTGCAAAATGTTGATTAAGGATATTGTTTTTAAAGATGATATCATTCTAGTTTCTGTTCCTGAAACAAAAACATATGTTAAAAGAGAATTTGCTATAACGAAAAATGAATGGGTTGAAATTATTACTCAGTTTTTAAAAATAAGGTTGTTAGTCAAAAATAATGACAGATTTTTCCTTACATACCGTTCTGGTAAATGTGTCAATTTACCTGTTGGTGTAAATACTATTGGGAAAGTACCATCTTTCATTGCAACTTACTTAAAGTTGCAAAATCCTCACGAGTATACGGGGCACTGCTTTCGCAGAAGCAGCGCAACATTGTTGGCAAACAAAGGAAGTAACTTTCTTTCAATTAAACGTCATGGTGGATGGAAATCCTCCGCAGTTGCGGAAGGCTACATTCAAGAATCTTTAATAAATAAAATTCAAGTGGCAGAAACTTTGTCCGGGTCAGGTCCCTCAGGGTCAAATACTAGCCATGTCGCTAATGCATATACCGTGTGTCCACAGGGTTTCGCACCATGGAATCAGAGGAACGTTAATTTATCCCAAAGATCAGCTCTTGCTTTTACGAAAACAGCTTAATAACAAACCCTATTAGATTTATTTTTCTATGGCAATAAACGATTAGTCGTATTCAACTTGACGTATGGTGTCAAATTCGACGATAGCAGGTTAGGTTTTGCGTCAGTTTTGACACAGACTGACGCAAAACCTAATCTGCTAACCTCCAATTTGACATAGACTTACAGTGCCACCAACATATTATTCATACGTTGTATAGCCATGACCATTCGAAAACGTTCGAAGGCACTTTATTTGTTACTTGCAAATTCAATTTTAATGATCAATGCTTAGCAACCGTTTAACTATCAATTGCCACCGAAAGAGTAGATCTTTAGAATAAACTAGCATCACTCCAGCGCCATGGTGCGTAGTCCCGTGGACGCACGGTATAAGTAACGCCCTTACAAATGAAAACACCATAAGATGTCCGGGCATTTCTATTTCTACCTGCGAAAATTGCACATTAAATATAAACATTTATAACCATGATAAAGAAAACAATAATTAATATGATATGATTTTGTATTTACCTGGGTACCTCGTTTGCACTTTTTTTTTTGGTTAGGTGGAAATCCGAGTGACAGGACTGTATTATAGAATTTCTCACAGATGGCGCTGACTTGGCTTGCAATAATTTTTAATTATTTTGAGAGTATTTCTGCTGTATTATCTTAATAAAAGTTGTAAAATGCATTTTTTTATTATAAACTTTGGCTTTGATACAATAATCTACTTTTAAACCATTTTTTAAACGAGAAAAATCTCTGTGCTCGTTGCAAGCATTAGTGCGGTAAAAAGCGAGAATTATTGTAAATTTGACGTTTCCGATCGTTGGTTCCGTGCGTAGTCACTTGATTTTTAATAGAGGAGTGCAAAAAAAATATTTTACAAGTTGTTTAACCCTGTATATCGACTTTATTTATAATTTATAATAGGTTAACATCTAAGAAAAAGGTAACACCAAAAATATTTATTTGAAACACACTAATTCTATTTTTTCCGTTTATGGGGATTCACATCTTCTCTCTTCAAAAACCAACAGTAATCAGCTATCATGGCTGGATCCCATCGTCCTTGGTAACGAATTTTCATTGTCCTAATATCTTGATGGAATCTTTCACCCTGCTCGTCGCTGACAGCGCCTAAATTTTCAGGAAAAAATGGTAATTGGGAAAGGAGAAAGTGAATTTTTAACGACATTCGGCAACCAAGCAATTTGTAGGAGTCTAAAAGTTCATTAACTAGTTGTTCATAGTTTGCATCCATAATGTTGCCTAAAAATCCCCTCGCTACACTTACAAATGAGTTCCAGGCTCTAAGTTTTTGTGTGGTGATCTTTTCCATAAAATTAACATCGTCTAGCAATTTTTTAATTTGTGGCCCAATAAAAATGCCTTCTTTTAATTTGGCGTCACTTAACTGGGGAAAGACTTGTCTTAGGTATTTAAATCCCCCATCCTCTTTATTCATAGCCTTCACAAAGTTTTACATCAGTCCAAGTTTAATGTGAAGAGAAGGCAAAAGGACACATACTTAACATTTTGAGATCCCAGTTGAAATTCAACCCTTTCCTCTTCGTTACGTAATGTTCATTCACTGCACGACTGTCCCACAAACAAAGAAAACAGAAATATTTTGTAAATCCTCCTTGTAGTCCTACTAAAATTGCTATAACTTTTAAATCCCCACATATCTGTCATTTGTACCGGTTGTAGTTTATTTTATCTAAAAGGATGCGCATATTTTCATAGGTTTCTTTCATTGTCACTGAATGAGCAACTGGTATAGATGGTTTTAAATTCCCATTATGCAATAACACAGCTTTTAAACTATATTTCGATGAGTCTATGAATAATCGCCATTCAGAGGGAGTATGCTCGATATTGAGTTTCTGCATTAAACCGTCGATATCAGTACACGCACATAAAGAATTTTCCATATTGTAAAATGCCGAAAATGTAGCGGGTCGGTACACTGTTCTTCGGAGCTGCCTGATGATGCGTTATTATCTTCCAAAACAATGTCTTGCCAATCTAAAGGCGCAGTCGGTATTGGTAAGTTGGAATTGTGAGGAACAGGTCTTATGGCAGAAGGCAAATTCGGATATTGGATCTTGCTCTTTTCTTTTCTGGAATAACTTTCAGTCTTTGTCATGCAAAAATAGCAATCGTCTAAATGATTGGTAGGTTCTCGCCATACCATTGGAATTGCAAAAGGCATACTTTTTCTCTTCCCTTTCATCCACTGTACCAATAACACGCTGCAGCAAGCTGACACAGCACACATGGGGAGCCCAGTGCTTGTCTTGAGCTCCGATTGAAACACCAAAATACATCAATAGGCTTTTTTCACATTTTCAGAAAATGATCTGGCTTATGAGTTCACCAGAAATTCTCCACAAATATAACAAAACTTGTCAGGGGAATTTTTGCAACTGCGGCGCGTTTGACTTGACATTTTCGCCGTTGAAAAAACTTTCTTAACTACACAGACCACTCAATACGAAACTCAACTGAAGACTGAATAAGAGAAATAAAGACATATAGCAACCAAATCATACAATATTGTATCTAAATATCCAAGGTTTACGTAGTAATAAAACACAATTAACATGGATTATGTCTGAATGGAAACCAGTTATAGTATGTTTAGCAGAAACTCACGTAACCAGAGACTTTTTAAAACAGGAAATTGATATTGAGGGCTACGACTCAGTGTGTGCATATTCAGACAGTAAACATACTGGAGGTGCAATAATTTATATAAAACAAGGCTATAAGTTTAAAGAAATATTAAATCAATCTGATACCATGAATATGTGGGTAGCTGGAATTGAACTCATGGTAAATAGAACAAAATTGTATATATATAGCTTGTACCATTCTCCAAGTGCAAGCCATGCCGAATTCCTAGAAAAACTAGGAGACCTTCTAGAAGAATATGTAAGTAAAAATGGGCTACTGATTTGTATAGGAGACTTCAACATTAACATAGCAAAAGATACTTATTATTCAAAAAAATTAGAAAGGAACATAAAAAATCATGGGCTCTACCAAGTATCAAATAAATTTACTCGAGTAACAGGAGAAAGTGCTTCAATAATAGATTTAATAATTACAAATGATAAAGAACTTAAATATGACCTACATTCAACACCAAAAATAAGTGATCACAGCATTATTTCAATCCAGATAGAACCAAAACAAAATATAAAACCAAGCAGGATGCTGATGAGAAACTATAACGATATCAATGAGAATGAATTTCAACTGGATTTAAGGGAAGAAGAGTGGTTACCAGATTGTCCAAACACAAACATATTGGCGGAAAGACTAGTGAATACACTTACCATAGCATTGGACAAACATGCACCAATAGAGGAAAAAATTGTAAATAGTAAATGGGGTAATAAAAAGTGGTGGAACAAAGAAATTGGACAAGAAATGAAGGTCAGAGATAGGTTATATAAGAAAGCAACGATAATAAACTCTGAAATTGACTGGAAAAACTTTAAACAGCACAGAAATCGAGTAGGAACATTAATACGACTCCAGAAACAAAAATATTACGAAGAAAAAATAGACGAAGTGAAAAACGAACCAACTGAAATGTGGAAAACATTGAAACAGCTTATAAAAAATAAACGAAATAGCAACTCAAAACAGGGAATAATCTTTGGTGATGAATTAATCATAGATAATGAGTTAATCGTAGAAAAATTTAATACATTTTTTATAGACAGCATAGAGCAGATATCGACTAACATAAATCGAGACAAGACTGATGAAGAAATTGTAAGAAATCTAGATACTACAGATTGTAAAATGGACACTTTTAAGCAGTTACAAATGGGAGAATTAAGAAAACATGTTAAACAATTAAAAAATAAACAAAGCAGTGTTGATGGCATTAACACAGAAGTATTAAAAGTTTCGTTTGAAGCAATAGGTGATAGATACCTTCAACTGATTAATAATAGTCTGAGTACAGGCACATTTCCTAAAGATTGGAAAAGGACAACAGTAATACCTGTTGAAAAATTAGTTAACACCATACGTTGTGAAGAATTCCGCCCTATTAACATGGTCCCAATATATGAAAAATTATTAGAAGTAGTTGTCAATGAACAAGTTGTGGACTATATAGAACAAAATAATATATTAAGTAAGTTTCAAGCTGGTTTTAGAAAGAAGAATTCTTGTGAAAGTGCATTACAAACAATTTTATTCAATTGGAAAAGTGCTTTGGAAAAAAAATTAATCATTGGTGCTGTGTTTTTAGACTTCCGTCGTGCATTTGAGACGATTGATAGACAGTTAATGGTTAAAAAATTAATGAAATATGGTTTTGGGCCAACTGTAATCCAATGGATGGAAGACTATTTGAACAACCGAACTCAAGTTACAAAATTAAATGGATGTATCTCTTCACCAAGACAGACTACATATGGGGTCCCACAAGGAACTGTCTTAGGTCCAAACTTATTTGTGATATATATAAACGATATAGTGAAAGTTTTTAAAACATGTAAAATTCAACTTTTTGCAGATGACACTCTGATATATGTTATAGGTGATAACGTTAATTTGATAATCGATATATTAAATAATGAACTTAAAAATCTTGAGAGTTGGCTAAATAATAATAGTATGAAATTAAATTTAGACAAGACTAAATTAATGATAATAAAAAGCAAATACAATGTAACAGATACAAAACATCATCAAAATGTAATGATTGGAAATACCAAAATAGAACAAGTTAGCGAAATCAAATATTTAGGGGTAATAATAGACGAAAATTTATCTTTTTCAAATCATGCGACATACATTACTAACAAAATTGCAAGAAAAACCAACTTATTAGGAAGAATCGGTAAGGATCTCTCAATATGGACTAAAACAACAATATATAAAACGATAATCCTACCACATTTAAATTTTTGTTCAACAATCCTGTTTCTACTGAATAATTCAGAAATAAATGTGCTACAAAAAAAACAAAATCAGATTTTACGTATTATTTTGAGTTGTAACAAATACACAGCAATAAAAGCGATGTTAGATGCGGTTAATTTTTTAAGTGTAAGACAAACAATTATGCTTAATACTATGATGTTTATATATAAATTATTGCATGGGAAACTACCACAACATTTATATGAATACTGTACTATTGTTAAAGATATACATACGCATAACACACGATCAAGAGAAAATTTTTATATTGGAACTGTAAATAACACATATAGTCAGAATAATTTGTTTCATAAGGGGTTGAAGCAATATAATGATTTACCAGTAGATATAAAAAATTGTAGTAGTGTTGAAAAATTTAAAGTAAAATGTAAAAAATATATAAGACTCAATGTAAATATTTAGATAAGTAATAAGTAGATATTTTAGGTTTATGTCTAGTTTAATCTTGTTTATTGTTAAACAAATATGTACTGCCACTTTGTTAGCATATTGCTTATAATAAAGATTATTATTATTATTATTATTATAGAATAAGTTTAATGTTGCAAACAATCCATTTTAGGTTTTAAAGTGCACCCCTTTTAAATAGCCCCTCATAAAATTTACTACCTTCCAATATAAAAAGGTCCAATGAGCCCATTGAAAAATGGTACGTATTAGGGCTTTATGAATATTTTTTCTAAAATTAGAAAGGTATTAGCATTGTGAAAATAATGGGCTGAACTGTGTTACAAAAATCGTGTCGGCCAGTGTAATTAAAGCTGATAATTATATGCACTCAAATGTACGAAAATATGCGCATATATATGCATACATTTTGTTGAGTATATGCACCCAAACTTATAATATATGCACATAATATGCTCTAATTTTTTTGAAAATAACTAGGAGTTTTCTAAATAATGTAAAAAATTTAATTATTTTGTATAAGAATATTTATTTTTATTTTTCTAATTTTTATTCAAAGACGTCATTTATTTTAACGTTTGACTATATAAACATGGACAACCAACGCCAACTTTACGTTGTAAGCAACATAAAAATGAGATTTCCCTTAACGCCACCAGACTATTATTCACCCACACTCGTGAAATTAATTCTATGTCGGTTGATTCCTTATACATTGTTTCTACAGGAAAAGTGGGGTTGCTGGGAGTCTATGTTTATATAGTCAAAGATTTTAACAGAGACTTTCCCTTTCCTCTGCTTATTTCGATACGCGCACTGCATTCCAGCTGCAGGAAGTAAAAGTATATATCTCAGTTGCACATAAAAATTTTATTAATAATTTAATCAAATAGTAAATTTTACAAAAAAATCTCAAAAAGGTCATACATTACAAATTATTGCTAAATATAACCAAATATGCAAAAATCCAGAAAGTATGCTCAAAATCATATAAATATGCAAAATATGCAAAATGAAACTTGGCTGAAACGATTTGTTTTCACATAATTAGTATACATATGCAAAAAGTTTCGCCGGCATATCAATTATACAAAATATGCATTTGCATATAATATCAGCTTTAATGATAATATTTAGAGAACGTTTATAAAACAAAAATTGTTCATTGTTCTTTTTTTATACATAAGTATAAAATTCAGTAACTCGAAGTCGTGATAACTCGAACTTTTTTTGTAGCACATTGAACTTCGACTTATCGAAGTTCCATTAGCCCGAGATGGCAGCAGTATTGTTTGTTTGACGTATGACTTCTTTATAATTACCACGGCTAGATATTTGGACACCTAGATATATGGAATTTAGCAATTGTTTTATGAGCCAGTTCACACAGTATATATTGGTGTTTTTGATGTGATGAAACATTTTGTTTTGCCTATTGATATTTTCCTGTTATAATTTTCATTTCATGATTTCCATTCTATCTCTTCTGCTTGTCCACTTCACAATGTTTATTAGTTAACCAGAATTAACCTCAGAATTCTCTCTTCTCTTATCTTATTTGTATAACTAATTTTAAGAACCCATAAACTTTTATTTTTGTCTGTATTCATGTTGAATTAAATTTTTACTATTTGCTTTGAAAACGAATGACATTCTCAATTGCAAACAGTCGAAACTTTCAGCTATGTCTATAAAGAGTAATTATGTAGGCTGGTTTACAGAATTATATGGATTATTTTTAATATAAAGAAATCATCTGTCTGTAACTGCTCAAATAATTTTGATATTTAAAGTTTTTATTTGGAAACATACTGCTCCACTATGAATTTCGAAGATCAACAAGAATCAAGAATTGCAAAATTTCAGTTCTTTTAAATTTAATTGAAATGCCTCAAGTACTTCACCTTGGTCAGAAAATAATTGCAGTCTCAGGATTTAAATTCCTAAATAAGTACTATTACAGTATTGCATTAATATTGGGACATTGTACTTAAAACCGTTGGGGAAATACTGGATTCCTTTAACCAGCTATTGACTCCGCCTTTATTATGTCGCACTTACCTCAGCCTAACAGTAAAATCGCCCTCGCTTTCTAACCCGTTTAAACAATGTAGAACACAAGTCGAGTGCTATCAAAAAGTATATGTGTAGTTTATTCCTTTTACTCCCTCGTGTAAGATAGCATTAGAAGTGTTATTGTAACTTCTTAGTCTCAGCAATAAATTCTTTTATGACTGTTTTAGTTTACTGTTAATTCTAGCAATATTTAGTATTTCTCGTAAGTCTTTTGTTTCATGCCTTTCTGAATTAGAGATGTTAAATATATTTTCATCTGTAACTTCTTTATTACAATCAAATTTTACAAAAACTATTTTATTTAAAATTAGCTTCTTATTCTACGGGTCCACAATTCAACCTCGGGTAAAAATAACAGGCTGAACTGATTTACTATGACTTGTACTCTCAATAACTACTTAGACAAACTAAGAAGCTGGAAAGAAAAGAATATAAATGAGAAAGTCTTGCATACTTTCTACTACAAAGGGTCACCCGCAAAATAAGATCAAATCCAAGTTTACGAACGTAAATGTTTTTGCTTATGAATATATATGTTGCTAAATAAAAAATATCTTTAACATAAGTAAAAAATAAAGATCAAATTTTAAAATATTTTGTCATATCTAGAAAGCTATGCTTATTTTCTGAAATGTAAGTTATTCTGAGATGGCCACAAGATAGCGCAACTTTTGTTCCGTTTAACCAATCTTGCATTTCTTACGATTTCCAAGATCTCATGATGCATGGGATACCCTGTATTCAATTTAATTTGTTTCACATTCTTATCTAATGCAATAATATACCTTGAAATGTTTATAACAAGTATAAAATAAATAGCAAAGTTTATTTTACTCACCTCATTTTCGACAAGTCTCATGAGCTTACGAAAGTATTGGCTGGAAGAAATTATACCTGGGTCAGCCACAAACCATTTCCACATTTGTTCGATGCAAATGATTTTCATGCTGTATAAACTAGTATCAGGATGACAGCTAAAATAAAAATGTACAATTAACTTAATAATGGAATCTTAGAATTGCCTCTAAATTATTTTTTTCTTTTTAAGTACTTGCATTAAAATATGAGTTGCTTTGTAAATCAATCTCAATAAATAAATGTTTGCAGAATTATGACTGCTATTTTTAATATTATAATATTATTATTATTTGCAATTGAAAGCAAGCAGCCAGGCCGTATAGAACATACAGGCATTATTGACATTTTAAATATAACAAGCAAATTGCGCGCTACGCGCACGTGAAATAGGATACGCAAAAGGTCAACCTCCAAGCCGAGCGCTAAGATAAGAAAAACAAAACCTAAACAAATATAAACATCTGTGAAGCCGGAACGTGCCACAGACAGACACACATTAAGGAAAATTATATTATAGATGTTGGTATTTTAACAGTAAATTTATATATATTTTGCTAAAAGAACGATAACTAGGATTTAATGATGGCAGGTATACTGAAAATATTCTCAAAGATGCGACAGTATTTTGAGTTTTAATTTCTTTTACTGATATTTTAGGTTAGAAAAGAAATATCGAAATGCGGTTTTCACTAGCGTGTTAGACCCTTATTTGGCTATCTTTTGTTGCAATAAAAGTGATATTGTTGGATTTAATTTTTTTGATAAAATCTATTTCATTTGTAGTGTTGTCGCAAAACGCCCTCTAGCGGCGAGACAAGCATTCTAAATTAATCCGCTCCACGGCCTCCTGGATTAGTGCGAGACTGACGTCTCTATGCGGCCCGCCACATTTGTATATTTTTTGTGATTCTGAGGCCAACGTACTTTGGCGCCATCTGTTGTGTTTTTGATCAATTATCTGTAACGTAGGCGCAACTTTCTAGATTAATATTAATCCAGGAGGCCGTGGACGTATGCAACCAAAGGCACAAGTGCAACGTACTGTAGCGCCTCTACAAACTATAAAAAACGCCTTGAACTAAAAATGCGGCGGGCCGCGTAGAGACGTCAGTCTCGCACTAATCCAGGAGACCGTGATCCGTTCAAAGCAGCGTTGATAGCCTAAGAAAAGCCTTTTTCAACGACTCCAAGTTTGATAAAATCCGTTCAGCCATTTTGAAGTTATTGACATTTCTTTCCGAAAATGTTCGGACACCCCCCACCACTTTCCCTTAAGAGATAGAGAAAAAAGCATTTAACGAAAAAGAATCGAATTTATCTCAGATTTAAAACGGTGTCTATTTTAGCTATCTGTAATATAAGAATATTTCTCAAAAAACGAGATTAAAAATTCAAGAGTGCGATGCCGCCCCCTGACGGCCATTTTAGAAACTTAAAAATAATTTCCGGCATTTTCCCTTGGCCGCTTTAATCATAATTTTTTTTACCCCAAATCTTTACAACAATTACTTTTCGAGATAGGGCCAAGTGCCCTTCTTAATTAGCCACTCGGTAGATCTTGTATGTTATTGGGACTGGTCGTTTTTCCGCTTGGTTGCTCACGTGAAACTTGTTTATGGATGGATTGGTTTTGCAGAGCTATCTTCCATGTGTTGCTAAGGCGGTAGCCGTCTTCTCGATTGAAATTGTTTGGATTTTTAATAATTTCTAGGGATTCACGAATAACACCAGTGAAGTATTTTTTAGTCCTAATAAGTGTTCTGCGATGGGTGTTTCCAAGTCGTGTGTCGCTCTGGCGTTTTTTTATTCGACATTGGATGCTTCTTCCTGTTTGTCTGATGTAAGATTTGCCACAAGTACATTGGAGCTGGTAAACGCCTTCTGTCTGTAGTCTGGACAAAGAATCTTTGTTGGAGGGGATCACTTGTTCGACCTTTCTTATTGTACCATAGCAAACCCCGATGTTTTTTTTTTATACAAGACCTTTCTTACTCTGTCGGTTACTCCGGCAATGAAAGGAAGGCAGCGTAATTAATAGGTTTAGGTTTAGGTTCTTTCAGTTTTATGGTGTATTGGAACACTTTCCTGATGTCTCGTCGACTGTAAAGCTTCTTCCACATGTCTCAATTCTTGTGGTTTACTGTCCTCATCACAAATCCAGAAGACGTCCTAGAGTTAGTAAGGATGTGCCTCACGACGACGTACTTTCTTTGGGAAAGAATGTACTAGGAGCAAAAAAAAAGGAGCCGCTATGGGATCCCCATTATCTCCAGTCATTGCTAACATATTTATGTAAGCCTTTGAAGAAGAAACTATTCAGTCCAGGTATCTCAAACCTAAATGCTGGTTCTGCTACGTCTACGACACTTTCATTATACGGCCCTATGAAAAAGCAGCTCTTGAAAAGTTTTCTTGGCACACTTAAACAACAATCATGCCAAAATAAGATTCACTATGAAAACTGAAGAAAATGGACGCCTACCTTTTCTGGACGTGTTAGTGAAACAAACCGCTAACAATAGATTAACCGATACAGTGTAACGAAACAAGACTCACCCTGACCGTTATCTGCATGTTTCGTCTCATCATCATCCCCAACAAAAGAGATCATTGATTAAAACTCTTATTCATCGGGCTAGCGCTATTTGTGACAAGGACAGTAAACTACAAGAACTAAGACATGTGGAAGAAGCTTTACACAGAAATGGCTACAGTCGACGAGACATCAGCAAAGCGTGCCAATACACCATAAAACCGAAAGAACCTAAACCTAAACCTATTACATCTGCCTTCCTTTCATCGCTGTAGTAACCGACAGAATAAAAAAAGGTTATTTTGTGCCACAGACACACATTAAGGAAAATTATATTATAGACAGATGACATAATATTTATTGACATATTTGAGTTAGTTAATATTAGTTAATGAAAATATTAAATCTCCAGCCAATTCAAAAAAAGAAAATTAGTTCCAAGTAGTTACAAACAAGCGCAAAAGTGCAAAAAATACCAACTGGTAAACCCGAAGTATCAGATGCTGCAAAACCATTGGTTTTATTGACCGAGAGAAAACGGTGAACCCAAATAGAAAAACATGGCTATTCAAATCTTGTGTCAAGGACCATGTAACGGAAGAAACTGTACAACAATACCTACTAAAAAAACTACAATTACCAGAAGAAAACACAGCAGTTAAACCCCTAGCAACAAAAACAGCCATTGAAGAGAATAAATGCTTCATGGTACGTGTTAATCCAGCAGTAATAGACCAAGTATATGACAATAGCTTTTGGCTGCAAGGCGTGCTCATAATAGATTTATCTTTAACAAGGGAAGACATTTTTTACAGTCAATTCCAGCTCATGAAAGCACAAGCAAAGATACATAAGTGAACTGGAAAACCCCTCAAGCACAATTATTAAGCGATAGACATTGAAAACAACACAGCCTGTAAATATATTACACCATAATGTACAATGGATAAAAAATAAAGTAAGCATTATTGAAATAATACTGGAAGAATATTGTATCTTATCGGTGTATTTATATGTACCGAACACTGGCTATTGAAGGAAGAAAGTGATTTGCTTAAGTAATCTGGATATTACCTGACGTTGTGCTATATTAGAAATCGCTCTATCCACAATGGTGTCTGTATATTCGCTAGAAATTGCATCAAAGCTGTCCCAATTAAAGAAATTAGCACCACAGTAATCAAACGTGCCACAGAAGTTACGGCAATTCATGTAAAGTCTAAGAAATTAGTGGTAATAGAACAAATACTATTGAATGTAAATAAACCACCTGATCAGATGACATTTTCATTTAGAGCAGAATATTAACTTCCACATTTCATTTCATAAGGTGTTTTTAACTTTTTATGTCATCTAATACCATCTACGGACATTTATTTACAACAGAAGACATATTTTCTGAAGCCTATAACATTCTATCTTGTAACATCAAATTATTTTTTGTAATACAAATAAGTGGAGAACAAACACTCCCTCCTTGATAAACTGTATAATTGACACAAATAAACATAACAAAAAAATAACAAGCAAAAATATCTAAATTTAAGTGCTCCTTACCATTGCTTTTCTATAATTGTTTGAAAGAGAGTCAGTATTTTATGCACATTATTTTTCTTCACACTCCATAACTCTAGTCTGTCTGCCATATCTATTCTAGAAACGTTGGAATAGTGCTGCAATTTATTCCCAATTTCCAAATAAATTTTCACCAGACCTGTAGTCATTTTTGCCGCTACAAAACATCATATTGTACACATTTTTAAAGCTTCTAAATTACTTTAATGTTAAAAATAATTATTTACTAACCAATAACGACTCCTGTATGAAGCAGAGGTTTATGGTTGCTCATACTAAGGGCTGCTACAAAACCAAATAAATGTGTCATGGTAACATCGTCCAAGATTTCTTTACTATTTGAAAGCTCCAACAGACTTTCAATAAATTGGTATATTACATTAAGAATTTGCCTTCCACAGCCAAAAGTAGCTTTCATCAAGTATTTACCAGTGTTCTGCAAATGTTAACAATTAAAAAAATTCTTCTCTAAGTAACCTTAGCGTAGAAAACAATGCCCTCAAGCAAATAAATATTACTTTTAAACAAGAATAGGTTGTGCAACGGGAGTGGATATGATGTCCATATCGCATCAAGATGACATTTGAGCACGACGCCGGAGACTAAGTGCTTAATCATCTGAGGGTGATATGGACATTCCACTCGAGTTATACAGTATCAATATTTTTTCCAGGACCTATGAACGAAGAAAAGATAGGAACCACGGATTTTCAACAAATTTATTGAACGTCTTGTAGGTAATAAACCAAGAGCCCATAACACCTGAGTTACTAGTCATAGCGGCAAGCTCAGTAGGTAGTAAACCTTTTTATATTGTCCAAGTAGGTGTCAAAAACGCAAGTATGGCAGCCGAACTGCGGTTACAAATATTAACGGCGGCTTTGGAAAATTGTTAATAAAATTAAATATATTTTTTTAAAGCGGCAAGCTAATTTTTGTTGTAATCGATAGACAAGGTCTCTCAACCCCATATGGAAAGTATACGCCATACTGATACGAAGGGTATAGGGGGCCGCCATACTATGTCAAACAGGTAATTTTTTCGTTGCAAAAATAATAATAGCGGCAAGCTTCAATTTTTGTTTATATATATATTTTAGCGCCACAGGCCGTTTAGGCCCTTGGCTTGGTTGACAATTCTTCTCCACTCCTGTCTGTCTTTCGCCCTGTTCTTCCAATCGTCCACTCCTAGTTTTGTCAAGTCCCGCTCCACACACTCCATCCATTTTCTTCCCGGTTTTCCTCTCATCTTTGGTTCCTATGCTTCTTTGAATAATATTTCCTTTGTTACTCTTTCGTTTGTCATTCTTGCAATGTGGCCGATCCATCTCATTCTTTGTGTTTTGATGGTCGTTATTTTTCCTGGTTCTGTGTATAAATCTTTTAGCTCCTGGTTAGTCCTTCTTCTCCACTCTATTTCTTCGTTTTTTCCTCCATATATTCTTCTTAATATCTTTCTTTCCCATATTTCGACTTTTTGTTGTGTTTCTTGATTTAGCACCCACGTTTCACTTGCATAAACCACTGCTGGTCTTATTATGGTCTTATAATTTTTTATTTTCACTTTCCTTGACACATTTTTTGCACTTAACACTTTTTGCATAGCACCCACACTTTTGTTTCTAGCTGTTCTTCTCTTCTCCACTTCCTTGTTTTGATCGTTGTCACTTGTAATTTCAGTCCCTAGGAACTTGAAATGCTCCACCTTTTCGAATTTGTATTCTTTGCCCTGCTCGTCTCTTATTTTTAGTGGGTCATTTGTTGTTTGTTCTCCTCTCTTCATTATCATATACTTGGTTTTTGTTTCGTTAATTTTTAGTCCAAAAGTCTCCGATGTTCTTACGACTTTCTTAATTAGATTCTTTAGCTCTTCTTTTGTCCTAGCGACTATGGTTACGTCGTCTGCGTATGCTATGCACTGATGTGATTTCTTGATTATTGTTCCCTGTCTGTTTATTTTGCTCTCTTATTATTTTTTCGAGTACTAAATTAAAAAGGATTGCTGTCAACGGGTCCCCCTGTCTTAGCCCGCCGTTTATCTTGAAACTCCTTGATATACATCCATGCACTCGTACCTGGTTCTCAGTGCCTTGTAGTGTCATTCTGACAAGTTTTATAATTTTACCTGGTATCCCTAGGTCTTTCAGTGCCTTAAAAAGTTCCGGTCTTCTAATGCTATCGTACGCCTGCTTGTAGTCTATGTAAATTGCGTGTAGCTGGATGTTGCGTTCGTGAAATTTTTCTTGTATCTGCCTTACTGTAAAAATTTGATTCATGACCGATCTGCTATGCCTGAAACCGCACTGATACTCTCCTAAAATTCGTTCTATGTAGGAATTTAATCTTTTTGCAATTACTTTGGCTAGGATCTTGTATAACACATCCAATAGGACGATTCCTCTATAGTTTTCGCATTGAAGCCTGTTTCCTTTTTTGTGTATTGGGCACAATATTGCTATCATCCATTCATTGGGCATTCTCTGCTTCTTCCATTTCTCCTTCATTAGTATGTGTATTTGTTTACATAGTTCCGTCCCCCCATATTTTATTAGTTCTGCCTGTATTCCGTCTTTGCCAGGGGTCTTGTTGTTTTTGAGTTTTTTTGTGATCTCTGTTATTTCTTCCAGGGTTGGTGGTTCTATTTGCTCTTCGTGTTGGGTTTTCATTTCTGTGTATTCTTCTGTTGCCACATCCTCTGTGTTAAGCATCTCTGTGAAGTATTCTGCCCAACTTTCTGTTGTTTGTTTTTGCCCTCCAATTAGGTTTCCATCCTTGTCCATGCAGTAGGTCGTGGTTGGTTAGTACCCTTTTTTTACTTCTCTAGCTTCCTTGTAAAAGTTTCTTATCTCTTTGTTAGTGTGATACTCTTCTAGTTTTTCTATTTTCTCTATATCTTGCTTTCTTTTCTTTTCTCTACATGTTCTTTTGGTTTCTCGTCTTGTCTTCTCATATTCCTGTCTAGCCTCTATTGTTCCTTCTTCCAGCATCCGTAACCTTGCTTTTGCCCTTGCTTCTACTGCTTTTTTACAGTCATTGTCAAACCAGTCATTTTTTCCTCTTTTTTCTTTATGTCCTAGTACTTTATCTGCTGACTGTATTACTATGTCTTTAATGATGCTCCATATTTCTTCTATGTTGTTGGTCAGCTCTCTTCGGTCTATTCTTTGTTCTATCTCTTCTTCGTATTTGTTTCTTTTCTCTTCTTTTTCTGGTGATTTAATATTCTGGTATCTTCTCTTCTCTTTTGTCATGTTGCTTTCTTTGTGCATTTCTTGTCTAATTTGTATTCTTACCATGAGATGGTCCGAGTCTACGTCGGCTCCTCTGCACGTTCGTATGTCCTTTATGCTCTTGGCATGTTTGTCCTCTATTACCACGTGGTCGATTTGGTTCACATTTCTGCCGTCTGGCGTTCTCCATGTGCCTTTGTGTATTTCTTTGTGCATGAAATGAGTGCTCCTTATTTGCACTTCCTACCTGCTGCCAGGTCTATTAGCTTTTTTCCATTTTTTTTGCTTTTAATGTGTTTACTATGACTTCCAATTATTGGCTTGCATATTTCTTCTCTTCCTATCTGCGCATTGAAGTCGCCTATTATCATTTTCAAGTCGTACTTGGGGATTTTTTCATACTCTGCTTCCAATAGCTCATAGAATTCCTCCTTTACCTCTGTTTCCTTTTCCTCTGTATGTGCATGCACGTTCAAGATACTTATTTTCCTATATTTCCCTTTCAGTCGTATGTAGCACATTCGGTCATTTATAAGTGTGAACTTTATTACCTTGTTTTGTCCCCCGTTGTTGAAGAGGGTGTAATCTCCTATATCCGTTATCTGGGTTTCTTTTTGTTTTGTCTCCTGTATGACCGCAATGTCGATTTTGTATTTTTTTAATTCTGCGATGAGGTTCTTTAGCGCTCCTTCCACGTATGTTCCCCTTGCATTCCATGTTGCGATTTGGAACATTTCCTTCTTTATTTTATTGGCTTTTCGTTGTTTTGTTTGTTGTTCCTGGTTTGTTTCCGTTTTCTTTGCCGTGTCCTTCGTCCTGTATCCGTCTCGTCCCTTCACTGCTACTTTTTTGGTACATCGGTCCTTATTAAGCTGCCCCCTTCCTCGTTTGACCACTCATATTTCACGCCGTTTATTTCTAGCTTTCGATACCCCACTCTTGTTGTCTTTCCTTTAGTTTTCTCTTCTCGTGCTATATTCCTTATTGCCAGCTGCACTTCGCGCTCTTCCATTGTGAGGTCGCTGTCGACATAAATGTTATTAGGTAATTTTGTTTTTAGTTTTAGGACGTCCATCTTTTGTTCAAAATTGGTACACTTCACTATTGTAGTCTTGGATTCGGGTTTTCCCATCTTGTGGGCTTCTTCTATTACGATTTCTATCCCCATTTCTTTTTGTATGAAATTGGCCACCCTCTGCTTTATGTTTTGGTTTCCCATCCGCTCGGCCCCAAAATCCATTCCTTTAATCACTTAAAGGAATTTTTGTTTACTACTCCATTTAAATGCCAATTACCCAAAAATATAATTGCCATACCGGCTCGGATGGTTATGTGGGTAGCCGTACTGGTACAAACATGTATGACTTTTTGGCCAAAATTTGTGATAGTGGCATGGCTAATATTGAAGGTATAACTTATTTACGATGTAAATAACATTGCCATACTAATAGTTTAGGTGGGGGGGTTAAGGATTGAAAATTGTACGCTTTTAAGTTATTTTACTGATAGAGGCGCATAACGATCTTCTTGAGACAGCTGCTGACAAAAGCACATCTTGTCTAATTCAGTCATGTTGTGACATTGACATACCCACACAGCAAAAATTGACCACAAAGTTAAGTTACTATTTTTTTGCTATTTCTTTACGATCCCATTGTAATGCTGCTATTTCTTTACAATGCAACCGGCTGATAATTGTTATTTTACAATTTATTTACTATTATGGTACTCATCTGTTGTAATGTGCAAGAAAATTTGCACCCAGTAGACAAAAAATAGTCACGTGCATGCAAATCTGCAAATTATAGTAAACAAATTGTGATGTTGTTGTTTTGTTACTACATTGCCGTAAGAAAATTGTAGCGCTACTGCTTCCTTACGCTAATAAGTAATGTTACAATTTCTTTACTAATTTACCGCTGATAATTGTCGCCTGTCTATTTATTACCTATTCGGTTACCGTGAGTAGCAACTTCACGACAAATTAATGTTCAGCCGGCAAGAAATAGTCATATATATATGAAAGTCCGCAAATAAACGTAAACCCATTGTGATGTTACTATTTTGTTACTAGATTGCCGTAAGAAAATGGTAGCGTTACTGCTTTCTTACGGTAGTAAGTAATGTTACAATTTCTTTACTATTTTACCTCTGCTAATTGTCGCCTGACTATTTATTACCTCTTTGGTTACCGTGAGTAGCAACTTTACGACAAATTAGTGTTCATTCGGCAAGAAATAGTCATATATAAGAAAGTCTGCAAATAAACGTAAACCCATTGTGATGTTACCATTTTGTTACTAGATTGCCCTAAGAAACTGGTAGCTTTACTGCTTTCTTACGGTGATAGGTAATGTTACAATTTCTTTACTATTTTATCGCTGCTAATTGTCGCCTGACTATTTATTACCTATTTGGTTACCGTGAGTAGTAACTTTACGACAAATTAGTGTTCAGTTGGCAAGAAATAGTCATATCTATGAAAGTCTGCAAATAAACTTAAACCAATTTATTGTGATGTTACTATTTTGTTAGTAGATTGCCGTAAAAAATAGCAACGTTACTGGTTTCTTACAGTAATAAGTAATGTTACAATTTCTTTACTATTTTGCCGCTGCTATTTGTCGCCTGTCGGTTACCGCAAGTAATAAATTTACGACAAATTAGTGTTCAGTCGGCAAGAAATAGTCATTTGAACCAGATGTGCCTGTTTCCTGTTAAGTGATACATATACGATTTGAAGAATTTAAGGAACTGTAAGCGGGAGAGGTTGGCTCTAGGAGCGTGTTGTTTAATAAATGTTTTTATTGAATTTACGGTGTGCTTAATTTTCTCATAAGCGATTTATTCAGCAGTGAACAGTGTACAGCAAAAGCTTCATACACTTTGCGATCTCCGATTGATAGTGCAGGCACAGTCTGTAAACTAAGTTTATAGTTAACTAGTTTATAGACTGTGGTGCAGGTAAGTCGTTTTTTATTTTCAACTTTTTAAATAGGTATTACATTACACAAGCTCTGTCTAGAGTGGCAATCCATTTAAAATCTTAAAAGATTGTAATTTTTCATATTGTCACCAATTTTTTAATAATTTCAAATTGACTATGTTTTAAATTTAAATTTCAGAGCATTGCAATTCATAGTTTAAATTCTGTAACATGTCAATTGTATCCCCGAATATATTCTACGGATATTTTTAATATCGTTTTTATTCTAATACAATTCTTTTGTTTCAGCTGCAACAAAAAACTGCATCCCAACGCCACAGAAGCTTCTGTACTGGGGCATGTTAAAGTTTGGATACGCCGTACTGGCGATACGATCCGCAGCTAAAATAAATCTACAAAAAATTCTGCAAATGTATAATAGATATATAGGTAATTGTATAGGTTTATTTAATGTAATATGTTACTTAATTTTATATACAGAGTGATTTTTTAAAAACTGAATTAAATCAGGCCCTGGATAGCCTGAATCAATTGGCAGTACTCAAGTGTATTGTCAGTCTATGTCAAATGCGAGATTTGCATGTTTTGCGTGTGTGTCAAATGACAAACAAAACCTAACCTACTAACCTTGAATTTGATATAGACAATAATAGTATATTATATCATGAGGGACTAAAGTGCATCATTAAATCCCGCGAGTGAATAGTATTTCCTGAGGGCCCGTAGGGCCTGAAGGAAATAATCACTCAAGGGATTTAAGCACTTTAGTCCCGTGTGGTATACCCTATTTTTTGCACTTTTGGGAACAATACCATCAAATACTTGGAAAATTTGAAATTTGTCAATTTGGAAACTGACAAATACGAATTTTATTAAGAATGTTGTGTACAGAGTGATTTTTTAAAAACTGAATTGCAGCAGGCCCTAGATAGCCTGAATCAGTTGGCAGTACTGAAGTGTATTTTCAGTCTATGTCAAATTCGAGATTTGCAGGTTAAGTTTTGCTACGTGTGTCTCAAATGACAAACAAAACCTAACCTACTAATCTCGAATTTGACATTGACTGACAAAGCACTTCAGTACTGCCAACTGATTAATTTTAAATACAAATTTTATTAAGAATGCTGTGTAAATAAATTTACCATAGATAAGGTAACATTTTTACTTTAGTCCCTAGGGGCTAAAGTAATTACTTCTGTCCCTAGAGATTAAATGAGCTACTTTAGTCCCTGAAATAAGTGACTAAAGTGCCAACTTTAGTCCCGCACGTGCAAAAAATATATGGTATAGACTGACAACATGGAGGTAATATAGGTACTTACTACCTCCATGACTGACAATGCACTTCAGTACTGCCTGTCAACTGATTCGGGCTATCCAGGGCCCACTGCAATTAAGTTTTTAAAAAATCACTCTACATTATAATTAATTAAATCAGGAAAATATTATATTTAGTTTTAGCAAATAAGGTTGACTATTCAATTCACCTGTCATCTGTCAAAGAGTGACCAATAAAAATCCACAATTTGACATTTGTTGACCCATTAAGAAAATATCAGCGGAAATATCTCCCTATAAGGTATGCAAGTGCATATTTTAAACAAATGTGATTTTTATTAGATAAAGTCAATATTAGTGTTCTGCTACTGTAGAAATTGCGTAGTTTGTTGCTAGATTTACTGAAAACTAATCTGAAAAAGTAGTTTGATTTATTGGTTTAATCCCTCGAATGCCATTCTTAGTCAAAGTTAAGTAGAATATTTTTGGTGGTATCACTACTCATGTCCATGCACTTGGAATTAGGTCGAGTGCGCTAGCACGAGTCCTAATCAAACCTAAGCCTAATGGACATTCGTGATACCACAGCAAAAATATTCAACACAACTTTGACTGCTCATGGTATTATAAGTGATAATTTAGTTATAGTTTAGATTAGTTTAGTTTAATATATAATATATAATACATTAAGGATGTAAATGTCTGGAATTAATAAATACATTTTGTACATTATGACTTTTATTTGTGGCCCTAGTAAATGAGCATTCTTCGGTAAATTACATTTTCGCTACAATAATGTAGCTATTTCTTTACTATAAAGAAACCATTTCCTTACGAAAAAGTAACTACTTTTTAACAATTTTCTTACTGTTCCTATACGACAAATTTACTACTTCTTGATTATAAAGTTACAATTATTTTACTATCTCCTTACAATGCAGTAACTATCTCTTGACATTTTCCATTCTATAAGGTGACTTCCTTTTAACAATTCTTTTGCTGTTACTTTACAACAAATCAACTATTTCTTGTCAATTTCTTTACTGTAAAGTGAGAATCGTTCTACTAGTTCCTTACAATGTATTAACTATCTCTTGACAATTTTCATACTACAAGGTGTCTTTCTTTTAACAATTCCTTTACTATTTCCTTACAACAAATTGACAATCTTGCGGCAATTTCCTTACTATCTGCAGTAACGTTACAATTTGTAGTAACATAACAGCGATCGCCTAGTGACTAAATTGTAAGGAAAACTGCGACATCCTCAACTATTAAGGAACTCTCTGAAGTTGCAACGTAGTAAAGAAATAGTAAGTTTTTGGTGTGTGGGATAAATTATAGGTTTTAAATTGATAACTATCTAAAATTATGTTTTATTTGTAAAAAACATAACAAAGATGCTCGATTATTTGCAGTCAATGCAATAAATAAGTGTAGTGTTTTTTTATCGGTTGCAGTATGGTAATAGTTGCCATGTAGGGTAAAGGAATATTACCATACAGATACAGCTATGACTTAGTTACCAGCCTACTTTTGTATATGTAAACAAAGGCGTAATTTAGTGAAACCGGTAAACTTATATAATAACAACCGTAGTCTGATTTGATTAACAAAACTTCGTCTTTATGAAGCCTGCCAGCTAACCGAATGTCGGTAATACGCACATTTTTGCCACGTCATGAAATTGGCGCTGGGTGACACTATCTGACAGATCACAAATTTTCCCTTTATCTAGCCACAAAAATTTACAATATTTGATAAAAATTCATGATAGAAGACATTTTTCCTATCCCTATTTCAAGGAAGGCAATGAGACATTTTCAAAACTGTTTTAACCAAGCATAAGCTTTCAAATTTGAAACATCAAATCGTGTGAACTAGCGCCAATGGGCAAAATAAGAAGTATTGAAATGTCATGCGAGCCATTTTGAGCAACAATCCGCTCCTGCTCTAATCCCTTAGGTTACCAAGATAATATTTAAATAAATTAATTAACTCTGGTCACTGTGATATAAATAAGATTGTAAAACAAACTGTCAAAAATAAATAAACGTTACAATGTTGTCAGAAGTCGGATACTTTAAATAAATAGTGTGTAAAAATGTTTAGAAAACTGAGTGATTTGAAAGTGACCGAATTGTGGCGGGAATTAGAAGATCGTAAACTGGAAACAACAGGAAAGAAACCAGAGTTGGCAGCTCGACTTAGACAAGCAATAGAAAGTGAGGGTTTGGATCCGGAAACGTTTCTATTTATGGATGGTACGTCTTCTACTATAATTTCTGCAATCTCTTCAGATATTTTATCTTTGGAAAATAAGGTTTCCACTGATATTTCGTCTTTAGAAAAAAAATCTTCTGATATGACTTCTATGAAAAACGAAATTTCCTCCGATTTGGAAAATAAAATGTCTTCTATGAAAACTGAAATTTCTTCTGATATTTCTGCTTTAGAAAGTAAGGTAGCTTCAGATATGTCTTGTATGGAAACTGAAATTTATTCTCATATTTCTTCTGTAGAAAATAAGATGTCTTCTGTTGAGGAGAAAATAAAAGAGATGGAGAAGAAAATAGAGGAAATGGAGAAAACACAAAGACAAGTTGTGGAAAATACAGAAGAGATGGAGGACGATGAAATGAAGTGCTCTAAGCTGGAGTCAAAACCAAAATTGGAAGGAATTGGAAGTTCTGCTCATATTAAAGCCCCAACTTTCGACGGAAAGATGTTATGGACCAATTACCTAAAACAGTTCGAAACAGTCTGAAAGAGAAAAGGCAGTAAATCTGACCATCGCCCTTCGAGGAGATGCTTCTTCAGACCATACTTGTCGAAGAAACGGATGACTTTGAACAACTTAAAAAAAGATTAACCATGCGATATGGCCACGAACACTTGGAGCATGTGTACCAATCACAGTTAAAGAATCGCAAACAGAAGCGAGACGAGACCCTTCAGGAATACGAAGTGAATATTGCCAGGTTAGTACGATTTGCCTACCCATCAGCTCCAGAAAAAATGATGGAATGTTTGGCTGTCCAAACATTTGTGGATGGACTTCCTGACCTTGAAATGCAAAGAACACTCCGTTTAGCTCGTCACAAAACATTGGTCGATGTCTTGTCAACTGCTCTTGAATACGAAGCGGCTACGCAGGCTTCCGGTGGATACAGTAAAATAAGGACCGTAAAAGAAGAAGAAAATTAATATAAATTCAACCAACTGATTAACATGATAAACAGCCTTACTAATAAGAAGATGAAGACTATCAGGTGCTGGCATTGTGGTGAGATGGGACATGTACGCAGCTCGTGTAGACGCCCTAGGATCACTACCAATCAAGAATACGACTTTAAGATCGAACATCGAGCCAGAATAAGCCACAGAAATGCCGATTCTCTTTCTAGAAGAATGTGTCCAGCAGAGTGCTCCCACTGCAACAGAACAGAATCCAAACACTGCAATACTTAGAACAACTGTAGTTAACGATGAGTGGGCACCTAATAAAATTAGAGAAGAACAAGAGAACAATCCCACGTTAAAGAAAATGCGACAATGGAAAGAGGAAAATCGTCGACTTACTTGGCAAGAAGTGTCAAAACTCTCTCCAGTAGTTAAGTCATATTAAGCTCAGTGGGATTCTTTTATCGTGGAAGAAGGCTTATTAAAGCGAGTACTTGAAAATGATGATGATTGTGAAAACAGAAAACAGTTGGTTATTCCAAAGGCCAGAGTAGCCGAAGTAGGTACTTTGTGAGTTACACGACAGTCCATTAGGAGGACATCTGGGTGTTAACAAAACCCTTCAGAAGGTTTGTGAAAGGTTTTATTGGATGAACAGTTCCGATTATGTAAAGGACTGGTGTAAGAAATGTATTACCTGTGCTACGAGTAATGGACATCATCGAAAAGGAAGACTCCCATAAAACTATACAACGGCGGAAGTCCATTCGAGAGGATCACCTTAGATATTGCTGGACCATTCCCCATGACCGAGAATGGTAATAAATATATGATGGTGGTTAGGTATGGATTATTTCACGAAATGGGTGGAAGTCTACGCCATTCCAAATCAAGAGGCCGCAACTAAATGTCAAAGCAGCCTAATTGACAGGCTTTGTATATGTACAACCTATCGAAGCAGGCGACGATAGCAACATATCAACTGAAACAAAAAATTCCTTAGTAATTCCATAAGAGCTTGGTAATGAATGGATAAATTTGCTTTTAGTCACAAAGATTGTTACAATGCTCTCTTTGTCTTTGTTGTGTCGGGTCAGGTCTCTGCTGTATATGTAAGAATCAGTCTAATACATTTATATAAATACGTGCTTTATTTTGTATTGTCATATCCCTATTCCTCTATATGACGTCTGGTAGGCATCCTGATATTTGGTTTGCTTTGTTTATTTGATTTTGTACTTCCGCTATTACATTTCCCAAACTTGATAATGCTACTCCCAGGTAGTTGAAGCACATCACTTGTTCTACAGGTTGGTTCAGTTGGTTGTCCATTACTAACCTACATCTGGTGGGTTCTCTAGCAACTATAAGGCATTTTGTTTTATTTATGAAGATTTTCATGTTGTATTTTTCTGCAGTTATTTTAAACCTGTGTAACTGTCTTTGTAGGTTATTTTTCGATTCGACCATTAGGGCGACATCATCTGCGTAGCACATCGTACTGATCTTTCTATTTCTCAAACGGTATCCATAGTTCTGATTTTTTGTTAGGTCTATTATTTTATTCATGACTAGCTGACCCGGCAAACGTTGTTTTGGATTATGACATGATGGGGAAAACCCTTCAAACCATTAAGCACAGAATCATAAAAGTATGACTGCAATTTTCCGACTTTCCCTTTGGATTTTTCCGAATTTTCTTTTTTGCTAAACCACCTCGGGAGTAAGACAAACAAAAAAAAATCATCCAAATCGGTCAAGTTGTTCTCGAGTTTTTGCGTAACTAACACACGGCGATTGATTTTTATATATATAGATTATGCTGAACAATAAGGGGCTCAGACTGTCGCCTTGTCTTATTCTGCATGATATAAGCACTTCTTTTGTCTTTGATTACTCTTATTTTTGTTGTATTGTTAGTGTTTAGCTTATGAATGGTCTGTATTATCTTTTCATTATAACTTATATCAAAAAGTATTAAATCATTGTACGAAGTCCTTGTAAAGCCTGATTTAGGTCTTTTTTTCGAGTATGGCAAGCCTTTATATACTATTTATTGGTATGGCAACTATATTAATTTACTAAATTGGTTGTTAACTATATAAATAAGCCGATGCCATACTTGCCGCTATCACAAATTTTGACCAATAAATCATACATTTTTGTAACAGTATGGCTAACCACATAACCATCAAAGCGGTATGGCAATTATATTTTTAGATAATTGACGTTTAAATGAAGTAGTAAACAAAAATTGAAGCTTGCCGCCATTATTATTTTTGCAACAAAAAAATTACCAGTTTGACCTAGTATGGCGCCCCCTTATACCCTTCTTATCAGTATGACACATACTTTTCGTATGAGGTTTAGAGACCTTGTCTATCAATCACAACAAAAATTAGCCTTGCCGCATTAAAATAATATATTTAATTTTATTAACAATTTTCCAAAGCCGCCGTTGATATTTGAAACCGCAGTTCGGATGCCATACTTGCGTTTTTGCAATTTACTTGAGCAATATAAAAATATTACTACCTACCGAGCTTGCCGCTATGAATAGTAATTTAGGTGTTATAGGCTTTTGGTCTATAAATTCATATTTACTTTTGTATTTCTGGGGTAATAACATGTCGTAAGTTTCATTAGCTGATGAATGAATATTTGATGGGATACCATTAATCAATTCGTCACTAGAATCACTCATTCTTTACTATTAGTTTGACAGATTACAATTGACATTTTACCACAGAATAAACACCTAACGGACTCAGAAATGACACTCAGGACAACTCCGAGTACCCGATTCAGCTATGGCGGTCATATTAAAAGAGAGTAGATCAAGAATAATATGTTGGTGGAACTGTAAAGTCTATGTCAAATTCGAGGTTAGCAGGTTAGGTGCTAACCTCCAATTTGACATAGACTTACAGTGCCACCGACATATTATTCTTAATCTACTCTCTTTCAATATAGCCGCCATAGCTGAAATCGGCTACTCGAACATCAAAGGCGCCGCCGCGAGCAACGCTTCTAAGTCCGTTAGGTGTTTATTGTGTCATTCTACCTTGTCCATAACAAACAAACAAACAATAAACGAAATTGCCTAGATAACTATATGACTAACATAATTTCTGCATGGTGGATTTCATATCCTTTCATGTGTGGATATGAAATCATATTCTTTCAGTTAACTAGAATACTTACTTATACATTCTGTGGATTGTGAAGAAAATAGAATATTTACATGTGAAAGTAAAAAAAAGACAATGTCAACAAATAAAAAGATACATTCCTATGTTCACGAAAATTATTACCATTACTCATTATAAATATAGCAAACCTGTTGATACTTTGGAGGATTCGTGTGCATATAGTTTATAACTTCTATGAGATTTACTTTTTCACATTTAAAAATCATAGCTACATCCAATTCTTGATGACCACACAAATCAACAAGAAACTGTATCACGTTAGTTATAGCCTCCTTGGGGTTTTCTCCAAATTCTTGAACCCATTTACCTGCTTCAGTCTGTAAAAAAATAGAGAGTTACTTAATTGTCAATTTCATATGCATGCTACTCAACATTTCAAGATGTGATTTAAAATCGAAAATTATGTTTAGCATCAACATTCATTATTCTTGCAACAATTTTCTGTTTATTTTTTAGGACAATAATAGATACGTTGTTACAGTATAATCGAGATTTTACTACAACACTGGACCACACTTACCACAGATCAGTTTGCGTGAAAGGCAACGTTATTAGAGCCCCCAATTATCCGCAGCTATTTAGCAGGAGGGTGGTCCATGGTACTTGTATGTCCAGTCTTGTTCCGAGATTGTCAAAATAGTGAGATCGCAGGTGCCACTGAGGGTTTAGCCAGCCCTTAGTTGTTTGAATCTAGCCTGCCTCCGGTCAGGCTGAGAATACTTACGTAGGAGTCTATTGGTTTACTAAATATTCATTAAGCAAAAACCTAAATGCTCTGGCTAAAGCTGTTCAACCCTTCCTTACAAATTTTTGCTTACAAGCTGCTGTATAGTTAATACCTATGAAATTCAGGCGTTTGAAGAGTGTGTTTCCCTTATAAAGGGTGTCTCAGAATGTTTTTCGTTTTTCTTTTTACCGTTACATGCCAAACATATGTAGCAGGGGGAGGGGAGTGGTGTCAAACGCTTGGCGGGTTGGTTTAGTTTCAGTAGGAATGTATCGTTTCACGGGACCGCAGCGAGCATTTTGCGTACAAGCGTTTTACAAAAACAACGATTCTTGCACTGTTGTTCGACGCCTTTACAGGACACATTTTAATTTAACGACCATGAGGAATGTGCCAGATGCGAATGTAATCAAGCACTGGGTGCGCAAGTTTAAAGAGACTGGAAACACAATGCCAGATAAGTCAACTGGGCGAAAAAGGACATCAAGAACAAACATGATTGTCGAGCGCGTTCGCCAGCCTGTTATGGACGATCTACGACAGTCACTACGGTTGCGCGCAGCTTCTCTAAATTTAAACAAATTCACGGTTCATCGCATTATTCGCAAAGATTTACATTTTCACCCGTACAAAATTGTTGTTTGTGCAAGAGATGAAGCCCGATGATCCTGCTAAACGAGTCGAATTCTGCAGGACAATGAAAAATCGTCGAGGAGACATCAACTGGCCACCAAGAAGTCCAGATTTAACGTCTGCTGACTTTTTCCTATGGGGCTACTTAAAAAGTAAAGTTTTCAACCCATTACCACCCAATGTGAATGTTTTAAAGCAAAGAATCACAGACGAAATCAACTCTATTCCAAGAATGATGCTCCTGCGTGTGATTGAAAATTTCAGTTCAAGGCTAAATGAGTGTGATGAGGCGGATGGTGCGCATTTACAAATGGTTGTTTTTCATAAATAAAAATTCAAAAACTGCTCTGTAATTTAACAATAATTAAAACAAGTTTGAACTAATTCTGGTGTTTTATTTTTAATTATCAAAAACGAAAAACATTCTGAGACACCCTTTACTTTCCACAAATTGACACTTACTGATCGGAACACAAAAATAACTTGGACTTATGTGATTTATTTTAACATTAAAATGATGGGGTTTATGAAACAATCATAGTCAACATATACAAGGGGTCGTTTTTATATTCACAGATTAAGCATGAAAACAAACAGGTATTTTATCGATAAAATATTAGTTTTCAACACAGTCTCATTGCTTAAGAACGCAAGTATTAGAACATTTTAATAACAACTGTAAACCTTCATAAAAATAATATTTTAATTTTATGTTTAAATGACCCTATACAGAAGCTATGAGTTTCTTATCATCTCTGAATCTGTTTTTTTCCAATGTTTCTTCTAAAATTCGATGAAAAATGTGATCAGAGTGACATGATATTCGATTGATTCATTTTGCCTTTTTAGTGTGATTTTTCATCAAATTAAACAACTACGGTATAAATTGAGCACCTGTTTTGAAAATTGCATGCAACGTTTGAAGACAATTGAGATTTAAAAAATTAAATAGAGAAAATGTAGCTAAAGGTCTGGGAATATAAAAACAACGCCTCATACATAGTCACTACACAGTAAAACTCGTGAAATACAACATCACAAACACATAAATATGCGAGGGCCCCTAGGAATAAAAATAATATAAGAAACAAAGACAGAGGGTGGCTCCTCAAACTACTTCGATTCTATAAATAAGAGTCAGTATGACTATTGTTAATAGCACAACCTCAAACCCTGTTTACAAATAAACATGAAATGGCTATTGTTGGTAATCTGTCAAAATAAAGGCACAAACCCACATGCGACGAGCTTTGCTAACTTATACAAACATTTACAAATGGAATCACATTAAGTTCTACCACTTTGGTAGTGCAAAAAAATGCTTTTTAAAATGATGCCACATACACAAAACAAAAAGGAGTTCGCAAATTAGTAATACACGTGTTACAATGCCTTAGAAAAGCTGGACAGCTGTGAGAGGGTTGGTGTTACCATAAAACCTGTTCTATAGAACCTTTAAGTAGATTTAAACAGCCATGAGAAGTGCCAAACAAGGATTGATTAACATCAGATCAGGACCCTACAAGAGTTCACTGGTAGGAAGCCGTTGCACGAGGATAAAACTCAAACAAGTCAGCACAAGCTTTACACCAAGGTATTTCAAAAAACCAAAATGGTACAGGTTTTATAACTACAACGGTCGAATGAGGTTGTTATAGTGATTCACTTTTACAAACACGTTTTCATAAATTAACGAGCATTCTTTACAAACTGAGGTAGTAATTTATGTTTTAAGTTCAAGGAGGGATATTTGAGAGTTAAATAAACAATGTTCAGTTAAAAAAAATAATAACAAATAAATACCATAAAAATTACGGCTATTCAAACTTTTCTTTAAAATGCTTAAAAATTGGTGTTCACTGATGGAGAATCGCTGACTATTTTATAATCACTAAAAAACAAGTAGCAGTAGAAATTTGTTTGTATTAATTCATTTAAACGTCAAATTAAGATACATCAGCTATTAAGTGTTTAATTCAACTTAAATGGCTAACTACAGTAACGAAGAATATGTAGATATGATTATTATACGCTGCACGTGCAGGACGTATGTATTCGGAAAGATTTCCAAATTGTCAAATGCCTTTCGAAAATACTTTTCTCTGAGTAGTCCAATGCAGAAGAAAGATTGCAAATTTACAAAATAAATGAAGATCATGGTGGCGGCAGACCAAATCAACATAGGGTGATTGTGGGGAAGAACTTTTAGAATGGTTGATGCTGATCCAACTACAAGTAAACGACAAATTTTCCACCAAGTTGGAGTTTCTCCATTGTTTGTCTGGCGCACATTGAGCAGCAATGGTTTGTACTCCTATCATCTGCAGAAGGTGCAAGGACTGACTCCTACAGATTATCCACTGATATGAAAGCAGAATTTCCAATACATGTGACGAATTAATGCTGTTTTACTATGGTAGAGCAGTGGCTTTTTTTTTGGAAAGAGCCACCTGAAGACCTTTGCTTTTCCAAATGTGTGTGTGTATAGTGTTATTAATTAATGTACAATATTATTTTGGCAATAATAGTCCATTTACTAAAGGAAAAAAAGTTCTAACTTCGTTGACTCAAAACCGATTTTGAAATTTTTTTTTAAATTATTTTGGAAAAAGTTTATAGAAAAGTTCCCCATATGTGAGAAGGTGTGCTTTTTATTTTTTCAATTGTTATTAACAAATAAGTGTTTTTTAATATATTCTTAATTTAAAATAATATAACTTCGTTATTTATTTAAACCATTGCCTGACATTTGATAACATAAGGTTTTGGGGTTCACAGATTACGAATCTGGCCTCAAAATTGGTCTAAAAACAAAAATGGCGTCTACAAAATGGCGTCAAGGGTCTAATTTTTAATTTTCTTTTTTTAATTTTTATTAGATGTGTAGGGTTTTTTGGGGTCGCTGATTACGAATTTGACATTAAAACTCAACTAAAACACAAAATGGCGGATCCAAGATGGCGAAAAAGCTTATTTTTTTTATTCGAACTTTATTTCTTATCTATATAGGGTTTTTTGGGTCGCTGATCTCAAATTGTATGTTAAAAATTATCAAAAATTAAAAATAGCGTCTTTAAAGCGACAAAATAGCTTTATTTCTGAATTACTCAGTAATTATAAATATAGCATTAAAAGGTTAATTTTTATTCTGTACGATTATTATTATTATTATTTAATAAACATTATATACAAATAAAATTCTAAATTGTTAAATTAACTCAAATTTAAATAGATTAAATAGATTTAAATATAACATACGAATACATACGTTTAAATTCCAACGCCTAAAAATGTGTTTTCTACAACCTCTTTGTAGAATTTCCAAAAGATATTACTGAATTAATAGATTTTTCTGTTTGTGACGGACGGAGGAATGTTATTACATAAAAACAAATGGCAACTTGTTCAACAGTATGGTGCAATTTTAGATAAATTAATTTTATTGTACGTAATTATCGAAAAAGCAAGTGTTTTTGTCGATTATCAGAAACATAGAATAAAATGTGCTGAAAGGGACCGACGTCTAAAAACGAAAACTGCACCAGATATTCGATTTGAAAGGGACAGGTTTTTAAAGTTGTATCAAGAAAAACTTCTGGCAAATGTCTTTCATGTCGTTTTATTGATTTTTCAAAAGAAACTTTAGCTGCAAATAATATCCCTGCTCTCAAGCTGAAAGTGATGCTGATCGGTTAATAGTTACAACAACTCTCAATGCATCAAATAAAAACATAGTCGTAGTATCAGAGAATATAGACCTATTACTTTACTACAGCTTTAGTTTCTCCTGATAAAGATATATATATTTTAAACCTGCCAAAAATTAAAAAAATAAAAAACTATCTTCTTCTAAAAGCCTGCAATTTGCGCATCCCAATTGTAGTGAGCATGTTCTTTCTGTACATGCTTTAACTGTATGTAACACAACTTCAGCATGTTTTAACAGAAGAAAGAATCTTCTTCTTCTTGTTGTTCAGGTGCTTATCCGATTTCGTATGTTTGCGATCAACACGGCTATCTTCACTTTATTGATTGCAATTCTAGATAACTCATTGGATGATATCCCATACCACGCCCTTAGGTTTTGCAACCAAAATACTCTTCTGCGTCCTGGTCCACGTTTGCCATATATCTTACTTTGTATAATAGATAGTAGTAGGGTGTACGTATTCTCATTCCTCATTATATATCCGAGGTATTGGAGTTTGCGTATTTTGATGTTGTTCATGATCTCTTTACTTTTTTTTCATTCTCTCCAGAACTTTAATATTTATTACACGGTCTTTCAATAATATCCGCAATATTCTCCGGTATAGCCACATTTCAGAGGCTTCGATTTTTTTGTGATTGTTTCGTTAAATGTCCAGGACTCGACCCAATAGAGCAAGATGGGAAAAATGTAGCATCTTGGCATTCGAGTTTTGGTGTCAAGGTGCAGATCATGGCTTTTGAATCTAGTTTAATATATTGAAGACATATAAGGATGAGGAAGACGAATAGGACCGGAACCTTGTTAAAGATCCACATGGATAAGTCCTAGTAAATGAAGCAATGGCCATGTTCAGGAAAGAATAAATTTGCCAAAATATTTGAAAATAGCAGTGATTTACAAGAGACTACAAACATTTAGATAAAAAAATGTTGGTATAAAATGTATGCTTGCAATGTATGGTGCAAAGAAAGGTAACTGCTTAAACTCTTACAGGAATGTTTAATTGATTGAAAGTTTTTTATTATTCATATACCGCAAATTAAATGAGGTTACAGACAATACAATACATATATTTTTTAAATAAAAACATTTTGAATTTTAGGTTTGTTCTTTTATTAAGGCGTCTACTAAAAAAAGTAGCGTTAATTTAGCATCATTATGCCCTACGATGGATTCAGCTGAATAACATTTAAAACGCGTGTATTTGCAAACACAGTTGTGGTTGGAAAACCAAGATATTTCAAGGGAAGATTGGGGTTCGAAATATGATACAGGAAAGTGTTTTCCAATCCTAATGACACAAGAACCAAATCCACAAAAAATCTATTTTTTTGCAACTACAAAACTAGTTGCGGGCCAGCTTGTGGGTCTAGGAAAAGTGGCCTTTAGGCTCGGCGGCTTGCTGTGAATGTGGCGGAAATAGTTGCTTTAATTCACGACCGGCAGTGTCAATGGAAGAAGTAGAGGAAAAAGAAACTAAAGCTAAATAATTTTTTTCTTGTTTTTAAATATATCTTGAGTTAATTTTAATAAATCAATTAAAATATAATATCTTTAATACTCATTTAACTCTTCTATCATTTGTTTCCACCATTTTTCAGACACCACTTGGGATGAGCGACCCAAAAAACCCCTAGGTATAGGTATCAAAAATAAAACAAAAATTGACCCCTTTCCGCCATTTTGGTCCGCCTTTTTTATGTAGTTGAGTTTTAAGGTCAAATTCGTAATCCGCGACCCCAAAAACCCCCAGACATCTAATAAAAATAAAAAATAAATAAAATAAAAAATTAGACCTTCGACGCCATTTTGTTTTTAGACCCATTTTGAGGCCAGATTCGTAATCTGCGACCCCAAAAACCTTATGTTATCAAATTTCAAGCAATTGTTTTGAATAAATAAAATAGTTACACATTTTTTAATTAAGAGTATATTAAAAAACACTTGTTTGTTAATAACAATTGAAAAAATAAAAAGCACACTTTCTCACCCATGGGGAATTTTTCTATAAACTTTTTTCGAAATAATAAAAAAAAAATCTTCAAAATCGGTTTTGAGTCAACGAAGTTAAAACTTTGGCGAATTTTTAGCGTTTAGAAAATGGACTATAAAACTTATATTTTTATTATTATAGTGATCTCTTGTCAAAACGTACTTCGCAATTTACAACTGTCAAATTGACATTTCAATAAAATAGTTAAAAAAAGTACACTTTTTTCATGATTTTGCGTTAAAAGAAGTGGTACTTTCATTACAATATTTCGTTAAAAAAAGACGACTTTCATGATCACTATGCAAAAAAAAATGATTAAATCATTAATTAATACTTACACGACCATCTGCAAAGCACTGCAAAATTTTGGCATAGATTCTATCTTCACGTATGGGTTTAAATAACTGCCAATCATTGCCTTTATAAGCTTTGTATTTTTTTCTAGGAAGTGCTTCAGCATCTAAAGGAACAAAAAAAAGTAGTATTAACGCAACACAAGAAATTTCAACAGAATTAACATACTGGATGGAAAGTTTCAAGACTGAACTTAAAGAATTCCAAAGGTGGTGTTCGAAAAGTATGGAATGTACTATATACATCAGTAAACATCTATTTTATCAAAAAATATTTCTAATAAAAGTTGTTCACACATATGCAATTTTCCTTCACAAGCCAATATTTAATTATCTATATTTTTTAAACAAAAACGCAAGTAACAATTTAATTTTCTTTAATGGTAAGGTACCGATCCCTATATGTTACTCACTTGATAGATATTTCTTTTTACTGTTCAATGATATAAAGCTTTAGTACTTTTACTTTTTTCAGTAAATTTTTGAAAGTTGGGTCTTTTCCCGAATGAATTATTTGTAATAACACACATATTACCATACTAGTACAGGTATTATGTTATTAGGAGCAAAAGTTATACTTTAGGTGGCATGGCTGGACGGGTTTTCTGCCGGGCTTGCGAGGCAGATAAGTACAGCAGGGCCACATAATGATACTTTTACTCGTATATAGTATTTTTTCTTCAAACGTTTTTATAACAAATTATTTGCAACGTTGTGAACAATATAGGAAGAAAATTACTTGATCTCGTCAGCGGCAGATAATAATTATCTGCGGAGTAGAGGCTGGTGTTTTATGCGCTGGCATCTGGCAGTACAATGCTCAACTTGCCCCAGATTCGGGATACAGAGTTGGAGCGCGCCTTTGGTGCTTGCGCAGCAACCATTGTGTGGGTTGTGTGTCTTGATGATGTTTTGACCTTGTTACTCTATCTCTTAGGTATGTGGTTCTGATTAGAGCACAGTTAATTTGGTTTCCAACTGTGAATGGTCTCACCAAGCCCGATTGCAATCGCCAAGGCTACGGAAAAATTCCGACCCCAGCGGGATTCAAACCGAGGACTTGCTTAAGGCAAGCCTGGCCCTTACCCAACTGAGCCACGCGGTTTCTCATGTTATTACATTTGATGTTGATGTTACAATATTTTAGCTTTTGACTTATTTTTTTATTACTTCCTTTTACGATAAAGGAAGTATTGGATTCTACCCAAAAATTCTAAATTTGAGTTTTCAAAGGATCTTCACGTTTTAGATCCCCTGAACCCAAAAAACATATTTTTGTTCATTAGTCCGTCTGTGTGTGTGTGTGTGTGTCTGTCTGTGTGTGCGTCTGTCTGTGAACAGAATATCTGAAAAACGAAAAGAGGTATGACGTTGAAACTTCATATACAGCGAAATCTCCCATAAGTGGACAGCTAGGGTGGTTCTACGTTATACTTAGTGGAAAAAACTTTTTCGAATTTTTTTGGTCGCACCCCCTAAAGTCGTTCTAATGTCGAAAAAACAAACGTATACAAAATTTGAACCCAATCGAATAATATTAACACGTGCCACCGAGCCCCGGAAGTTTTCAAATTGCAGATTTTAACTTAATTCACTTATTATCAATTAATATCTCGCGAACATTAAGTCGTATCGAAATTTTGATAATGACATAAATAAAAGGAAATTTAATTTGCTACTAATTTAGTTATATGCAATTTTTTTGTAAACTTGTTGGAATTTAAAAAATATGCGTTAAGTATTAAAAAAAGGTAAAAATTCTTGAAAAATTGCTTTTTTATATTAATAACTAAAAATATAATATAATTAAGCAAATATATTTATTTACAAATTAAATAAAACGAACAATATTAAATAATTACTGAAGTTACATAAATTGAAAGAATTATATTTACAAACTTAAGAATAAAACAGATATACCAAGTTACCTATATGTAAAATAATTAAATGCATATCACAATAATTACTTTTTTTTTCTAAGGAAACTTTACTGGAATCCGGATATTGACGCCGATAATCACTAACAACTTGTAGCAAGTACTGTTTTTGGTCCTCTTTCTTGGTAATTAAGCTATTATATTTTTCGACCAGTTTAATACTTTTTTCCGCAATATCATTTGTGACGTGAAGTAAACAATTACATATACTTACTTAAATTTTCCATTTCTTCGTAAGTTCATTTTCTTCTTGCATCTTCTCTTTCCAGTCGTTATTCAGTTCTCTTCTCTTGTTGATGTAACCTGATATCAATACCAAGCATACTACCCTTTTTGCCTTTGAAGAGGCAAAAACTGTTTATCTTCTACATCTATTAATTCTAGAGCGTTCGCATGTGCGATATCGAACAGGTCGTCAAATTTTTCATAAAATTGTTATTCCTTCCTTTTATGAATCCGTTCTTTTATTGCCTTGTTTTAGCAGACTCTTTCATTCAGAGTATAATAATTGCAGCTTTTGTACATAATGATGTTTTTCCTTAGCTGGAATCCGTGCTCTTTACCAAAACACTATTCCTTGAATAATTAATTTTGCACTTTTATGTAAATTCAATTTAACTATTCGCATATTAAAAAAAGTACTTGTAAAACTTGTTTGTTTGAGAGCAATTTACTACCAATAATTTAATGCGCATCATTTCCTATTAAAAGTGCTTAGTCTTTTTCACAAAGAACCTTTGACGTTGAGGCCATTTTATGCTTTAAAATTTTAAAATGGTATATCCTCCCTCTAAACATCTGGTTTGTATTGACAAACAAAGAAACTGTGTTCCACAGTTTGACTCGTTTTTTTTTTAAATAACTGATTCTAAAAATATTTCAATATACTTAAAATAGGTAAAAAAAAATTATTATTGAATTTCAAACATTTATATATCATAAGATCTATTTACTTGTATTATCAAAAATCGCCTAAAATTGAATAATGGATTGCAATTTACTTCAAAATTGTAATACTTCTACGTTTTCAAATTAAAAAATAGAAAGAAAAAAAATCGAATTATTACGTTTTTCTAACACTTGACGCATTTTTTTAACATCTGGTAGGTTTGCGGACAAATTGAATTTAACTACAATTGTAGAAAGTAAAATATCCTTTTATTTATGTTATTATCAAAATTTCGATAGCACTTCCGGTTCGTAAGATATTAATTGATAACAAGTGAATTCAATTAAAATCTGCAATTCGGAAACTTCCAACGCTCGGTGGCACGTGTTAATATTGTTCGATTGGGCTAAAATTTTTATGAGTTAGTTTTTTTGGCATTGGAACGAATGTAGGGGGTGCGACTAACAAAATTCCGAGGTTGCAAAATTAGAACCACCCTAGTGGACACGCACGGTGCCAACGTTTTTGTCCGGTTATTAGAGACGTCCGCATAAGGGAAAAATCCATTTTTATGTTTAAAAAAGTTGTATTATGCAAAGGTATACGCGCTAACGATACAGATAAGATAAAAAAGTTGTATTATGCAAAGGTATACGCGCTAACGATACAGATAAGAATAATAAAATAATTGAAACAAAGTTACGTAATAGTTGTTACAAAATCTAAAATACTCGTTTGACGTAAGGATTTTTTCTGACTGCTTATTATACTTTCCGCATGTATTTCTAAATTTTTGACAGTTTGAATACTTTAAAGTCATTACTTTCGTTAGCAAAGCATTTAAAATTTTTCACTGTTAATGTTTCCGCGTAGGTCTTGATTTTATTCTCACAAATTTCTAAGTCGCCATCATTTTCTAATTCTGCCAACTGCACATCAACGGCAGCTGATTCACCTGAAATTTCGGTTACATCATCTTCAGGGTTATTTCTTTGTCAATGTTTATAAATTCGTCAGGGTCGACGTCTTCGATTTCTGGGATATTTTTATACAGTTCAGCCACTACTGATACGGGTAAATCCTCCTCTGGTTCAAAATGATTACAGTGGCGTAACTTGATACCCGCAGACCCGCGGTCGTGTGGGGCCCTTAGCCTAGTTTTCTTATTCTTTAATTCCATAAAAGCAAGCAGGAAAAATTCTTGCTATTTTAATTTTTATCATAATGGGCTGCCTACACAAAAGGCAACGTAGTTTTGAAATTTGAATTGCAGGCCTCTAAAATCAAGCGACATGGATTGTTTTGTAATAATATCGCCCATAGGGTAATGAAAGTGTCGAATTTCCTGCAGTCATAAGCTGATTTGAGTTAACTTATTGCAAAAAAATTCTATAATTTAACAACATGATCATTAAATGTTGAATTTATGGATTGTTTTGACGCCTCACAACATTAGCTGGGCCTGCATTTTGATGTGTCCGTGCAAGAGAGATTCACAGTCTAAAAATTGTCGAAAAATGGTGTCCGTGTCCGTTTAAGAGAGTGTCCGTTTATTAGAGAAAATTTTATTAGTAAAGTTAATGCAAGCAAGTTGGTTCCCAACAAAATGTCCGTGTAAGATAGGTGTCCGCTTATTAGAGGTGTCCGGTAAGGGAGATTTCACTGTAGTCTGTTCAGTAACCATAAAAACACAAAGTGGCCTTTGATTTACAAAAATTTCATGAGTGTACTTCCAAAATGCATCTTTGTCTCAGAATGTACTTAAAAAAAGTTACTAAAACAAATAGGTTAAGGGTATGACATTTATTTAGCAACTGTCATAAAGGTTGTAAATAATTACTTTTAAGGATATTATGCTAGTACTGTGTATGATACTATTGACAGCGTTTATTAATAGTTGTTTTTATTACATTTTATAAAAGTTCAGGGGGAAATTTCCAGAATAATATCTACTTTGAAACTGAAATATTGAGAAATATTAATTGTCACTGTCATTTTTAAATTCAAACATGCCTTTATGCAGGTGTTAAAACTTTGCAAAACAAAATACAGAATTCCTAGTACAAATTGTATGCATATACCAACTTCTAAAACATTAAACTGTTTTTGTGTTTACTGAAAGTTTTGTGTACTATCTAGATGCAAGCTTTTAAATAAAATCCCATAACCGGAAGTATGGTGATTTCGGAGGCTTTCACGGCCATTGTCATTAAGTCATTTTACGGAAGTATGGTATTTACTCTTGTGAGTTTTCAGTTTTTTTTATTTTTTCAAAAACAATTCTAACAATTGTTTTCAAACTTTACATTTTTATTATATTTTTAATGTGTATTGATGTGAGATAGGTGATTTTCCAGTTGAATACCTCTAAAATGGGTTTCTTTCATTTTTTACTTCGACACGAAGTGTACGAAGTATTGAAATTCCCTCATATCGAAAACCACTCTGAGTCAAATATCTCTAAATTCGAGCCAACCGACTAATGAACCCACTATATCAAATTTCCGTCTTGGCGGTGCGGATCTTTTGGTGAAGATCCCAGCCCACTAGATCAATCCCCCCATATTGGGGGGGTGCCTAAACGTGCTGTGCGGGAGATGTATGTTCGATTCCGGTCGCCAGGAACCTTTCTGAAGTCTTGGATTGTGTTCATACGATAGGTCCTCCGAAAATGAAGGCAACATCAACTTTTGGGCTATGGTCGTCGGCAAAATTTTTTTTTTTTTATTTTATTTTTTTTTTTTTTTTTGATAAATAACTGGTTCATAGCATTTCATTGTATTAGCGAAACGGAGTGATGCTGAGTATCGAAGTATTCTTGGAAAGCACGGAAGGGCGCTTTTCTTGGGTGGGGGGGTACCGTATATTTTCCTATTTTTTTTATTAACTCCTATTTTAAATAAAACACCCGGTATATTATTACATTTTTGAATTCAACTAACGCTCTATTTTGTACGGTTTTTGTAGAATTTGTATTTTTTTAAAATTGACAAATGCTTAAAAATTAAAAATCAAATTTTTGGCTAATTATAGTATCACTGTAAACGGAAGTTGTGTGCGTGTATCACACCAGATTTCTTTTATTTGTAATGGATGTACAGGCGTGTTCAAATAAATCTGGGACAATGTTTTTTTTCATATGTAGGTTGAGTTAAGAATTGAAGAATATTGAATTTCCTGCTATCAGAGAGAGTTACATTTACCTGTCAAAGTTTAATGTAACTCCTTTTGATATCAGGAATTCCATGGAGATATTCTCCAATTCTTAACTCAACCTACATATGAAAAGACGTCCCAGATTTATTTGAACACAACTGTGCATACATACCTACTTAAACATTTTGGCAAATTTCTTTGGTTCACAGCAACCTTTACAATTTTTTAAAATAATTATATTTGGTGGGCCACCGTGTCACTAAAACAACACTGCTTGCGGTGATCATAAAGCCGATCTTACTTGACTACCTTGTCTAGAATGATCAACTCAACTTTGCCTTCTATGTCCTGATTCTCCATACTTATAATCATTGCATCTTTGTGCTCGTCTCTTGCCTCCCTTCACAGCTGAGGGAGAAAAAGTTGAGTTACCATGATTCTACCACTCCCTCTAACATCAACCAATGAAAAACGGCAAAATGCATACCTAGTATGAATGTACTAACTTTTGATACCTAATGTACACAGCAACTGTGATAATCACATACCTTTCTAACTAATAGGTGATAGCCAAATGCCTTCACAAACATCACGTTACCTGCTGTCAGTACAATTGTCATAACAACCACATTAACTGTACTTTTAATATTTATAATAGTACAGGCGCCAGGGAATTTTTACATGCAATTCTTGGTACCAGCATTTTGTGTTAATGGGTGGGTGGGGGGGCTGTGCTCTGAGTCTAACTTTAAGTTTTCGGATTGATCGGAGAAATTGTTTTTCCGCAATATCGGAAGAAGTGTTGAAAACGGTTTTTTAGCAATTTCTCGTTTCCTGTTGCTCTGACGCTGAAATTGCATCAATACGATTTTGTAGTTTATGAAATTCCTCACAACTTTTGGAAATACCTTTTTTTCGTGCGCTCAACAATTCAAAAGTTGTTACCCCATAAAGCCAAAAAATTAAAGGTTGAAATGGGTTTTACGTAAATATATCGCTTTCAGTTAATCCTACGATAAAAAATACTTTTATATTTTTTGTAGAACAACTAATTTGCATAAAATTTGTGTATGAGTATTTTTCCATTTGGACAATTATTTACCGTTCTACAGCGCCGCAAATGTAGCAAGTCACGTAAACCGTACATTTAATGTGCACTTTCGAACGGCCCTGTTCCTTCGAGTGTGTCGCACCAACTGTTTTCCACACCACCTTTGAGGTACAGCTTGTGGCGCGTTTTCTTTTACGTGGTCTCTCCTATAGGCCTAATCCACGAAGTGTATTTCTACACTTCCCTTGGTCTTTTTGATGGTCCGGGTTCTGCATCGTCAATTCCAATCATTGCAGAATCGTCGATTTTGTCGCCTTTGTTAAGTTGTGTTTCCCTTGAAACAAACTCGGGAAGAGAAAATATGTCATCGTCGTAGCTGGTGTGGTATTCGTGTTCATCTGTAGCAAGCATTCTGTAGATTTCTTGCACGTTCTCACAGGATTCCCCGGCGCATATGGAGCAAATGGCGGTGCACTTTAAACTCACTTTGCGGCAGCCACAAGCCTTTCCCACATTTGGTCTTACACCCGCATGAAATTAATTTAATTATTGCAGTAGGCGCGGGAGGCTCAGTGCTAGGCACTGGTGTAAACGTACGGCCACGTTTCTTCCAGCCTCATCTTTCCGCGGGTAGAGTGTCATTTCCAAGCCAGGTTTGAACTTGATGGTATGTCCGGAATGCGTGCATCCTGGCCGTGTCTTTTGTAGGTGGCAGGGATGCCAGATTGAAGGTTGACTTCGCAAGGGATTTCGCGAAGTGTTTGTATCGCAGCAAGTTGATTGACTTGTCGTTATGGATGTCTCCACCGTACAACGCAATAAAAAATTGCTCTCCCGCTAATGCAGGGTTTCTTAACCTGGGGTCCATGGCATGAGTGCTGGGGGTCCATGTCAGATGGCATGAGTGCTGGGGTTACATGTCACATATGAAGACAATAAATACTGCGCGTGATCCACCTTAAAATGTAAGTAGGTAGGTACTTTTGCCCAGAAAGCTTTAATCAGGAATGATATCACTGACGAAGATCTTGTTAAAGATGATTTAATTGACATGAGATCCAAAGCAGTGTTTCGAGATAAATTTAATGCAAAGGATGTTTCCGATTTTTGGTGTAGTTTAGGACAAGCTTACCCGCTCCTTGTTAAACGAGCAATATCCATATTAATTCTGTTTGCTACTACGTACCTTTGGGAGTCAGGGTTCTCAGTATTAGTGTCAATTAAAACTAAAAATCGTAACCGACTAGACGTCAAAGGTGGTATGCGTCTTGCCTTGTCTAAAACAATTCCTCAATTTAGTGTCCTTATCGAACGGAAGCAGCAGCAACCGTTCCATTAAACAACCGTCACGCGCTAATCTTTACTTTGTCTTGATAATAAATAAGTTTTTTTCTCAAAATGCCTTGTTCTCTTTCCCTACACTTAAGTTTGGAAGGGGCCCGTCAGATTGTTAAAATTTTGAAAGTGGTCCCTGACTACAAAAATGTTAAGAAACCCTGCGCTAATACGATGATATCCGCGTCTACATCTTTCTGTACAAAATGATTCGCTGCAGATTCCAGGGTGGGTGTCTTTTCTAGGGTTTTAAGAAATTTCACTTTGCCCATACCGTAAGCAGCCAATGTTGTGCTACAACCAAAAAATGCATGCAAGTAGAAGATATGCTTTGATACAGCATCGCCGTGTTTCACGCATGATGTAGAGTAACGCTGTTCCTTCGTATTCAGTTTTCCGGGCTTGCAAAGAAAAACGTTTGCACAGTTCCGTCCTAGTGCCGTCAGAAGGACCAATATGTTGATGTCCTCGGCGACAATGGTTACAGGTGTCTAGCCCTGAGCCTCCCGCGAGTGCAAGACCAAATGTGGAAAGGCCTATGGCTGTCGCAAAGCGGGTTTAAAGTGCACCGACATTTGCTTCCCGCCGGAGAATCCTGTGAGAACGTGCAGGAATTCTCCAGAATGCTTACTACAGATGTTGACGAATATCACATCAACTACGACGACAACATATTTTCTCTTTCCGAGTTCTTTTCAAAGGAAACACAACTTGACAAGGGCGATAAAATCAACAATTCTGCAATGAGTGGGATCAACGATGCAGAACCCGGTCCATCAAAAAGACCATGGGAAGTGTGAGACTGTTAGAAATACACTTCGTGGAGTAGGCATATCGGGGAAACCACATAAAAAGACGCGTTACAAACTGTACCTCAAAGGAACAGTGCCATTCGAAAGGGCACACTAAATGTACGGTTTACTTGACTTACGACATTTGCGGCGCTGTAGAACGGTAAATAATTGTCCAAATGGAAAAATACTCATACACAAATTTTATGCAAATGAGTTGTTCTACAAAAAATATAAGAGTATTTTTTATCGTAGGATTAACTGAAAGCGATATATTTACATAAAACCCATTTCAACCCTTAATTTCTTGGCTTTATGGGGTAACAACTTTTGAATTGTTGAGCGCACGAGAAAAAGATATTTCCAAAAGTTGTGAGGAATTTCATAAACTACAAACTTGTATTGATGCAATTTCAGCATCAGAGCAACAGGAAACGAGAAATTGCTAAAAAACCGTTTTCAACACTTCTTCCGATATTGCGGAAAAACAATTTCTCCGATCGATCCGAAAACTTAAAGTTAGACTCAGAGCACAGCCCCCCACCCACCCATTAATCCAAAATGCTGGTACCAAGAATTGCACGTAAAGCCCTATTAACGATTTCCCTGGCGCCTGTACTATAAGTAAACTGTTCAGAAGTTGTTTATTGACTCATCATATAATCTAGCCGAATACAACTTGTGTCTTCTTGATTATCATCATTTCTTTTTGCACTCAATATGTTGTTTTAGGCAATCAATTACCAAACAATATATCGTAAACAGAAATGATTATTTGAAAATCAAGAAGCTACTAGTTGCATTATATATAATAATACTTTTTACAAAAACTAGAAAAAAATCACTCAAAATATAGTTTACAGTGTGGGCTTTTAAATTTTAGTCTGGATTCTACTTTCTACAATTGTTTTGATTTTCCTCTAAAGCATATACAGAGTGTTATGAAATTCCAAGTAATAAATTTAACCGCTCAGAGATCTCATATCATTTTTTCGAAGACACTCTCATAACTGGGTTAAAATTCAAAATAGTTTTACTCGCTTATGGAATAATATATCAATTTAATGGCACAAAACACAAAAAACATGTCTTTGAAATGCAAACCAAAAAACCTGCATAGATACTGATATAACTTCTAGTTAGCATCTGCTCACTAACGTACCTTTTACTATTTGAGGTACTACGTAAGTTATTGACCGCATGTTTTTGTGTGACAAGAGCTCTGCAGCTTTAGTGTAGTTTTGTGGTTCACCTTTAACTTACATTGCTTACTAAATGGCTTGTCAAATCTAGAAGGTATAAATCGCAAAAATATACGATTAAAAGAAAAACAATAAATAAAAAAGTATGTGGACTTCCATAACACCCTGAAGATACAGGGGAACCTGGTCAACCTGAAAATTTGCTATTATTAACTTTTCTGTATATTGATCTAGTAGTGATTACCAGCTTAGCAATGAGTCCAGTAGATATGTTTTCATGGCTCAGGCCAGTAGCACTTAACAACAGTGTTATACGTTTGGCAGTAATGAAATGTATTGTTGGTGGCAACTTTTTTCAAAATCATCTACTTCAGCATAAAAAGTAGTGTAGCTCAATAATACATATACAGATATTAGCATACAACTAAAATTTTAAATTGTTCTCTGAATGTCATTTTTCGGCAGTGGTCTATTATGATACGTTTTATCGGACTTTTACCACTGTCTAGGGTGTATATCAAACAATATTTTAAAGACAAAAAGAATACATTTTCACTGACTTAAGCTCCAAATAGCTTAAATGTGAGCTCTACTATAACTCGCTATCAAGCGCTCAGTCCTTTCTATGAAGTACTCCATAATGGTTAATGATTATAACAAAAACAACATGAATAATGACAAGGAGGAAGCTTGTTTTAGAATATTATATACTAGTCAAATAGTGGTACAGAAGGTGTTGTGGATAATGCGATAACCAATTGCCAATATTTTTATTATAGATTCTGTAAGTTTTTATCTTTTTAATACTACTTGGTAATAAATTGTATATGTTTATTACAAAATACTCATAACTGCTTTGACCTATACTCTTTTTGGCTAATAGTAATTTTATAATATTATTATTTTTTATTTCTAGTGGTGTAATTATGATTATTAAAATTTTCAGTTACAATATTTTTTTCAAATATATCGATGGGGCCACAATTATATCTAACAGCAATGAGACAACATGAACAAGACAATAACACGTATTGCTTGAGTAAGAAAGAGATAAAAATAATAGTAAATATTCGAGTAGGCATGATGCTTATTTTAATTATTTATTTATTTATTTCGCACTCAGCCAACAGCCGTTAGGCCAATTATAGGCATTGCTGTGCATTTATGAGAACTTGCAACCCCACTAACGACTATCATGATGTTGTTATGAGAGCCAGGACCAACTATTTCCGTGACAGCCGTATCACGAGGCGCCGAGAAATGCATCCGTGGAACTCCCATCCAAGTTCTGACCAGAAAGAGCTTTGCTTAACTCTACTGATCGAACGTGGACGCTTATTCAAGCTACACCACCCGGGACATAAGTCAACTAAACATGGCTACTAAAATAATTTTATCGTATGGTCATCTCTTTCTTACTCAAGCATTCTATTTTGTTGTTCATGTTATCTTATTGCTGTTATACAGTGTGTCCCCAGGATTGACGTTACAAGAGGTGAGATAGACAGTTATTTTTTAGAAAATTGTATTTTATTTTCAGGTAAACTACCCTTTTTGTTCATGATATAGCAAAATGTTATTAAGAAAAGTTGTTCATAATGATAAATTATGCCCCTATACAAAATTTCATAGAGATCTGTCGACTTAGATTAAACCGTAATTTTTTAGAAAATTGTCTTTTATTTTCAGGTAAACTACCCCTTTTGTTCATGATATGGCAAAATTTTATTAAAAAAAGTTGTTCATAATGATAAATTATGTGCCTATACAAAATGTAAGAGAGATCTGTCGACTTAGATTAAACTGTAATTTTTTAGAAAATTGTCTTTTATTTTCAGGTAAACTACCCATTTTGTTCATGATATGGGAAAATTTTATTAAAAAAAGTTGTTCATAATGATAAATTATGTGCCTATACAAAATTTAAGAGAGATCTGTTGACTTAGATTAAACTGTAATTTTTTAGAAATTTGTCTTTTATTTTCAGGTAAACTACCCTTTTTGTTCATGATATGGCAAAATTTTATTAAGAAAAGTTGTTCATAATGATAAATTATGCCCCTATACAAAATTTCAGAGAGATCTGCCGACTTATATTAAACCGTCATTTTTAATAAATGCAATTTGTTTAATCTAAAAAATAACGGTTTAATCTAAGCCGACATATCTTTCTGAAATTTTGTGTAGGGCCATAATTTATCATTCTGAACAACTTTTCTTAATACAATTTTGCCGTATCATGAACAAAAAGAGTAGTTTACCTGAAAATAAAATACAATTATCTAAAAAATAACGGTTTTTATAAGTCGACAGATCTTTCTAAAATTTTGTATAGGGGCATAATTTATTATTCTAAACAACTCTTATTAATAAAATTTTGTTGTATCATAGACAAAAGAGTAGTTTACCTGAAAATAAAATAGTTTTTATATACCTGTCAAGGCCTCGCAAGGCCTACTTGTTTTCAAAAACTCAAAACATTCTTAAAATTCTTTTCAAACCAAGCAGGACCAAATCCCAGAACCTCCAAATAAAATTCAAAAATTTTTAGTCCACCTCACCTCTTGTAACATCAATCCTGGGACACACTGTATACAGACAGATCAATAAAAAAACCAATTAGGGCAGGCTGTGATATGTTTCGCAGTACTGAAGTGTGTTGTCAGTCTATGTCAAATTCGAGATTAGTAGGTAGGTTTTGTTTGTTGTTTGACACAGACTGGCGTAAAACCTAACCTGCAAATCTCGAATTTGACATAGACTGACAATACACTTCAGTACTGCCAAACGTATAACACATATCACAGCCTGCCCTAATTGGTTTTTTTATTGATCTGTTGTTATAATTATGGCCCCTTCCGTATGTTAAAGTGTAATTTTTGAAAATATCTGCCAAATATGTAAAATCTTGGTTTCGTTAAGGAGGCTGTTTATGTCATATCTTATAGTTTTCCGATAAATAATTTTTAGAATTTGCCTTTGTATGATTTCCAGAGGTCTAAGATGCGTCTTAAAATATTTATTTCCAAAAAATCTTAGTTTTTCAAATACATTAATAGAGCTCCAAGGTCATTTTGAAAGAACGTGTATGTGTTTATGTCATTTTAAACTAGAATCTAGGGTTATTCCTGAGAATTTTATTTTTTCAACTTTTTGAATATGCAAATCACATTTGCAAGGACATAGAGGACATTGGTACACATGTATCTTAATAGCCCGCATTTCTGACAAGAATGTTTTACAAGAAGCAAGAGACAAGAATTTTGTTTTTGTTAAATTTACCGTTAAAATTTTTTTTTAAACCATTTGAATGTTTGTAAGATCATTGCTGATTTTGTTTTCTAGTAAAATCAGTTTTCAACAGTGTTGTCTGCATAAGATATCAATGTGCCCTGACTCTTGTTTATGAATACACCAATAATAGATCAAATAAACAACAGTGGGCCAAGAACCGTCCCCTGTGGCACGCCATATTTTATAATGCTCATGTCACTTTTGACACCTTCTATTTCTCTGTTATGTAAATAACCCTTTATTAATATTAGTCATTCCTCTTATACCTACATTATTTACTACAATTAACAATGTTAATGGTATACAGTATCGAAAGCTTTTGCTATGTCGATAAATACTGCTTCTGTGGATTTGTTATCATCCAAGTTATTGTAAATATTTTTAGTTACAAGAGCTACCGCGTTGGTGTACTTAAATTTTGTTTAAAGCCAAATTGCTTGTCTTAGAGAAAATTATTCTAATTTAAAAATGTAATAAGTCCCTGTTGAAGAATTTTTTGCGATATTTGATATGAGATATGGGGTCGTAGTAAGAAAGTAACTCTTTATCACCTGAGATATATAAAGGTTTTACAGCGGCTAGCTTAAAGTGATTTAGATAAATATCAGTCTCAAATTTTATTAAAATGTGTACAAGAGGCGGTATTATGTGGTCAGGTATCCTACGCAACATACTGCACTTATTTTATCAAAATCAGGAGCTGCATTTAATTTAAACGTAAATATATAAATCTTGTCCTCATTTTTGTTTACATGAAGACTCTGATTCAAGATTTTATTTGCCATATTTTCTGCTATATTGGCATAATGCAGGTTAAATTCATGCATCAAAATCATTATATTTTTTATATTGTTGAAAAAGGTTATCCCGTTTTTTAATTGAAGTAATTTAGCCATTAGTTATCCAAGGCTTCCTTGCAGCATTTCTCATTCTTCTTTCTGATATTTCAGTACACACAACCACTGCAGATTTCAAAATACTAACAAAAATATTTGTGGAAATATCAGGATTGTCATGCACAAACACATCTTGCCAGTTCTCATTTGATAATAGTACATTAAGCCGATCATAATTAATTTTTTAAATGTTTTTTTTTTGTTCTATCCCTAAATACACTGTAGATATTTTCAGTAATGTAGTAAAGTGATCTGTAAAAGTTGTTTCCAACATCAACAGTATAATATTTACTTTATTAAGTTTGGTTCTTATAAAAATGTTATCCAAGCATCTCGCAAATCCATTGTGGAACCTGGTACACCTGTTTATGCATGACAAAAACTCAAACTCAGATAAAATATTTAAATAAGTATTTACAATAGGTAAATCATGGAGGATGTTTATATTAATATCACCTACAACAATTTCTTTTTGTAAGTTACAATACTGCCAAGTCTGCTTATAACGAACCCACTTTTAACGAACTCTCACTTGTAACAAATAAATTGAAAAGTACAGTTAAAACGTCCACAAGGTACACGTTGTTTTGCAATTTTTAACAAACCCACATAAAACAAACTTCCAAATAAAACAAACCAAATTTTGCCTGAAAAACTACAGAAATTACCGCTTATAACGAACTTATCCTAAAGAAAACAGGACATCCCCGATTTAAGAACTAAATATGTACATGCGTACCCGTATGTGTAAATAAATAAGTATATGGAGGCAGACACAGCAAAAATCAGTTTCAATTTAGCTCCATGTAGTTACGTTCATAAACAAAAACGTAAATCTTTTACATTGCAAAATAAACTCAAAATTGTTAAACGTTTGCAAAGTGGAGTGAAACAAAGTGAAAAATGAGATTATTTTCAAATGAAAACGTAGTTTTTGTAAAGGGGATATACAATATACAACCATTTATTTTGTTTGACGTTGTTTACATATAATAAAATCGAATTCTTGACAATAGTTATATTTACAATTTATACACAATTTTTCGCTGATTATGAACTCCCAATATAACAAACCGATTTTGATGGTTCCCTGAGGTTCGTGATAACCGGATATGACTGTACTTACTTAATCCAGTGATCTCTTAAATCGTTACTGGAGTTGAGGAAAGTTATAATACTGCAATATGTAATTTCTAAAATTAAATTCATTAACACCAGTGGAAGGTGGCCTATATAAAACAAATATTGCAAAAGACTTTGCTTTATTAATAGCAATATATATATCCTTCAGGATTTAATCAAACCAATATTAATTATTTTATAATTATAATTAAAACAACTTTTAATTAATAGTCCAGAGAAATTAGACAAAATAAAAGCAAAACTTCGGAAAAATTCCCGGAAAGCTGAATTTTGGTATGAGCCTTGATATTGTGGTTCTAAACAAAATGTCAAAAGTCCTCATCGATCTGAGTGCCGCTAAAAATTTTAAGGGGGGGCAAAGGTCACCAAAAACGGTGTTTCGTGAATATCTCGTTAACGGTCACTTTTACAGAAAAACTATTAATTATCAAATTTGTAGCTTATAAAATTTCTAACAATAAAGATATCATGACTTTTATTCGTAAAAGTAACCGTTTTGGAGATAATTCGTTTTACAGAGTTGAACAGTGCACTCTTTTCCAAAAAAATTATTATGAACTTGTTCATTCATCAATTTTGGATTCAAAACAGGAGTTATTAATATTCATATTCAGACTCTATTTCAATCGGTATGCTTTCCTCTTCATCATCATATTTTTCTTCTTCTTGTTCTTCTGCTGTCTTCTCTTTTCCATAAATTCAGTCAGAAAACGTGATGGATCTACATCTTCAGTGGAGTCGCAAGTATCGACGTCATTTATATCGGGTGTTACATTTAAGCAAGACTGACGAGATAAAGTATTTTTTTCGGATTTTGTTCACAACGTTGTTTATAGTGTAGCCATACTGACGCTCTCCAAAGTACCCTACATTTATCAGTCTACCCAATCCTCTACCTTAAAATAATTCCCGGTTTCTTAAAATTTCTTAAATAATTTGTTATAAACGATTGAAGAAAAAATACTATATGTTATTCGGAACAAAAGTATCTTTATGTGGCTCGGCTGTAATTATCTGCCTTGCAAGCTCGGCAGATAAACAGTCCAGCCACGCCAAATAAAGTACAAGTTTTGCTCCTAATAACATAATATACTATTATGCTCCTCCACGAATAGCAAGCAGATGTCCCTTGAGGTTTTATGACAACTGAGGAGAACTTTTCGGAGCACATTCTTTCTCTATCTAGACTACAGTGTACTATATATGTGTTTCTTTCTATTTTTATGGGCTCTGCAACAAGGAAATTCTGGAATATTTCAAGTCGCAACTGCAACTGCAATGAGATATACATGCCATTGAGGAGTGCATCTATTTGTTACAACTCTGTAAATCGAATTATCTCCAAAACGGTTACTTTTACGAATAGAAGTTATAATATCTTTATTGTTAGAAATTTCATAAGCTACAAATTTGATAATCAATATTTTTTCTGTAAAAGTGACCGTTAACGAGATATTCACGAAATACCGTTTTTGGTGACCTTTACCACCCCTTAAAATTTTTAGCGGCACTCGGATTGATGAGGACTTTTGACATTTTGTTTAGAACCACAATATCAAGGCTCATACCAAAATCCAGCTTTCCGGGAATTTTTCCGAAGTGCAATGTCTAATTTCTCTGGACTATAACACAATTCAGTCGTTTTGGTTAATATCCCCAAATTCATAAAGTGTATCATAGCCAGCTATTTTAAATATCCCATGATTTGATACCTTCCATGGTTCTGAAAGTCCGATAATTTCAGGATTAGAATCTAACATTTTCAAAAGTATTTGTAATTCCTCAAAATTCTTATTTATACTGTGTATATTGCTATGAATCATTTGAAACCATTATTAACATTTATTTTGACGTTACATCCTTCGACATTAATAGCTAGTAAAGTATTAAACTGAAAAAAGTTTTCTTCTGTAAGCGAAAAACGTTTGTAAATATTAATAAAAAGAAATGTTATTCTTTACACTCACGAAGGTCATCCACACTCAACACACGTATCACAGACGAACGATGTACCGGTTTTTCTACAATTTGCCATCTTTAAACCACACATATTTGAATAGATTTTCTCTATTCGTCTACATATTTCTAGCCTGGTGAAGTAGACTGAGGTAAAATGGTGTAAGTTGTTCACTAATAAATATTTACTAGGGCACTACAAGTTGTACATTGTGTGTTGGGCCTACGACTTGTACATTTGTTTAGATAGTCATCTCTAACAAATCTGTTTGTAAATTAGATGTTTCTTAATATTCTTAGATTTCACCCTGTGAGCTGCTTGAATATCATCCTTGGAGATTTCCCTACCTACATGCTGGCTAAGTTTAGTAACAATGCTTATTACTTTCTCCATTTGATGCTGGCACTCCATCAATCTGCAGATTGTGATTTCTAGAGTACTGCCGATCTGCCTCAATTTTGATGTTGATTTTAAGAGTTTCAGATCTCTAATTTTTGATACTTGTCTAGTACACCTTCATAATTTTTCTTTAAAGTTTTGTTGTCATGCTGAACAATTTATTACAGCTGTATATTAATCCAATTTAGCAGAAAAAAGTCAATAGATGACTGAAAGCTTTCCATTTTTTCAACTATTGTTTGGGTTTCTTTTTTTAGTTTTTTTGATAATCGGTATAATTAAATTTATCAACTCGAGAGTTATGGCTAATTTATCTGTGACATTTGTCGTCTCTTAAACATCCGCATGCGTAATGCAGTTGTTTATTACCTACATCCACTTCAAAAGATGAAGTCATTATCAGAGAGTGCCCTTACACAGCAATTGTCACACTTATTCATTTCAAATTATTTTATACTTCAACTTCGCGTGGAGCGTATAAAACATAATTTACACCTAATTTGCTCCTTCTATACTTCTCCCTTCAGGGCTGTAGTTCCCTTAAAACACATTTCCGGATCTATGTTCCTAGGAACGTTTTGTCTTATTTTGGTGAGTACTATTACCCCTTATTGTTGCACTCCTTACAAATTACCCTTTATTATACCGGCACCAATAAAAAATTTGCAAAACATAATTACCAATACTATGATTATCACTGGATGATTCGGATCCATTAGGGTGCACTGTTTGGAAGGCCCTTGATATCAATCTTTGAAATGATTGCAATTTTTGATTAACAAGTTGCTCAAGACGTGTCCGTTTTGGTAACGCTGACCCATTGGACAATCTTGCCTCCAGAACTTCATCGTTTTGAATGATGGTGCTTCGTTTAGGCCTTACACTGGAAACTTCAAGGACTTGGCCAAGACGAGTCTGTTTGGTAACGCTGACCCATCGGACAATCTTGCCTCCGCAACTTCATCATTTTGAATGATGGTGCTTCTTTTAGGTGTTACACTAGGAACTTCGAGACCTAGCCCAAGACAAGTCTGCTTTGGAAACGCTGACCCATTGGGCAGTCTTGCTTTCACAACTTCAACATTTTGAATAATAACGATTTTTTTTAGGCGTCGAGGTAACAGCGTTTGGAAAGGCCTTTGTTATACAATGCGATATGTCGCGCTTTCTAGGACTGCTGGCAGCTGAAGAACTTAAATCAGCCATACTCGATATATCTGAGGCTTCTGGGGGCACAAACGAACAGTTGCCATGGCCAGCGTGTGGAGTACTAGCTCCATAAGAATTTGTCAGGGAGCGTTGCCGTTCGGGAATCTGAGACATATTTATTTCAGTCATATATCTGGTTGTCCAACTTTCCAATTACTTACGATTACGTTGCTTTCGGTAGACATTATTTCACTTAAGCTTATCAAACTCACAACACGTTAAGCACATTCACTGCGAATTGCTAAGTTACGCGAAACGTAACTTTTACAACACACCACCAAGTTCAAATTAAACAGCACTTGTTTTAAGTCATAATTGTTTTGTTTTTGGCGGTAACGTCGTGATTGGTTACAGACAAAACTAACAAGCTCAATATTTATACTAAGTAAAATTTATAAATCCAAATATTCTCCCTACACGGTATTATTTTTTTAATGAAAAAGATTATGCATGTATGTAGCCGGAACTAACAGGCGGTACTCACTCTTACAGCCCGAGTGAGCCCACTCAACTGTATTATTAAAGAGTTCAGTGGTGAGCCACGTTAGTACTATTACTCAATAACTACAGGTGGCAGTAGGTATGCGCGCAAAAAAAAAAAATAACCTATTCTTTTGATATTGTGAATGTTCGTTTTTTGAGGCGTAATTCTGCGGTATTTCCGGGAATCTGCAAATTCAGCCCATATTTGTCTTTATTCGGCTCCATCTTTGAGTTGATTATTGATTGGACTGGTTCTTGGATTAAATTAGTAATGAGTGGCTCACAGAAAAAACCGTGTTATGTGCCGGGCTGCGATAATGTTGAAGCTCCGTGGCATTCGATTCCGCCCGAAAGAAATGTTTGTAATATTTGGCTTCAACGGGTCGGAAAGGAAAAATTACATGTCGAACAACGTAATTTCGGCTGTTGCGTTGATTTTTACAATCGACCAGAAAATATGCAGTTTTTGGAAAAAAAAATCGGCAGAAAATAACGTTTTGCCGGTCCCTCATGCCTTCGTTACTATGGAAACAAGTTGGTGTTATTTGGATAAGTCAAATAATGGATACTAATGGCAACAAATTAAATGCACAGTATTTTATTAAAACATCAGTACATCTGGTCAGTAGAAATAATAGGCGTGAAGTAAAACTAAATATGTTATGTAAGATAATAAATGTTCAGTAAAATAGTAATTGCTGTTAGAATAGTCATGCAATCATTATAACTAATGTAGGTATTAATGTATGAAAAATAACCGATATATATACTGTCTGTATCGTCTTATGAATATAGCATTTACCGTTGCTTGTGTTACTTGAGTTCTTATCAAATACTTCCATTTTATTCCATCAGGTTATGGCCCCAGTGTCAAACAAACTCAAAGTTAAGTTGTAGAGAAGTGAAATACGTGTTATCAGAGTTGAGGGTACAGTGTAAAAGGACACTCCGGTAAAATTGTTACAAGTGCAGGTTAACCTCAAAATAACAAACGTTGACGTCACCTGCAGTGGACAGTTCTCATACAGCAGTGGACAGTTCTCATACAGCAGTGGACAGTTCTCATACAGCAGTGGACAGTTCTCATACAGCAGTGGACAGTTCTCATACAGCAGTGGACAGTTCTCATACAGCAGTGGACAGTTCTCATACAGCAGTGGACAATTCTCACACAACGGTTGTATAAGTAAAAGACACTAAGGTTATACCGCGCAAATTATTTTGAACAATTTCTCATACTTTTGTTTATAACCTCAGTTACTGTGCAAAACAAAATAAAATGGAAGAAATGCAAAGACAGTTAGATTTGTTGCAGGCTCAATTAAATGCAAGGAAACCTATAACAACAACGCTAGCAGTAGGAGGGCTCCCGGAATCCAAACATTTAAATGAATCGAACTATAGCGATTGGAAATTTTGGATGAAGAACTTTCTTATTGATGGAGGGCTCTGGAGCTGCCTGGAATATGCGGAAGGTACCGAGGTAGATAAAGAGCTAGATGCGAGAGCACTGGCCAAAATTAATTTGTCACTTAAACCTATTGCCGCTAAGGAGACAAAAAGGGCGAAGACAGCAAAAGAAGCTTGGAAGTGCCTACAAAACAGATTTGAAGATACCGGTCTTGTTCGACGTATCGGGCTATATCAGAAGTTGTGGCGCACACGATTTGAAGATTTTAAATCAGTTTCTGGATATATTGATCACATTACATCAATAGCTGAGCAGTTAGAAAGCATAGGCAAGACGATGGATTCTGAAGATATAGGAATGATAATTTTAGGTGGACTTCCAGATAGTTTTCAACCGCTGATCTTGGGGATACAAGGATCGAATCAAACTATCACTGTAGAGTTTGTTAAAAACTTGCTTCTGCAAGATAATGTCAAAAATATTGGAACAAACCAAGAAAACAATGCATTTTTTGGTCAGAAGAAATTTCAATCAAACAAAAACAAGGTTCCACAGAAGCCGAAAGGTAAAGGGCCCCGCTGTTTTAGTTGTAACAAATATGGTCATATTAAACCCAACTGCCCAATAGGGAGAGCAGAAACACAAGTTCCGAATACCAAACCAAAAACTGAAGAGGCATTTGTTGCAGCAGCATGTGGTGGTAAGCGTTCCGAAAATAACTGGTATCTAGATTCTGGTTGCACATCGCATATGACATCACAAAAGGATTTAATTGAAAACTACGAAGTTGACGAAAACAAAACAATTGGAATTGCCAATGGAAGTCAAATGACAGTATCCGGCAGTGGATTAGTGCGACTTCCACTTACCACTGGTAATACGGCTATAGTAAAAGAGGTAGTTCACGTTCCAGATCTATCAGTAAATCTTTTATCAGTCGCAAAAATTGCTGAGAAGAACAAAACGTTAATATTTGACAGTGAAGGATGCAGGATCGTTGGATGTAAAATCAAAGTTGATGATAAAAATATCATTGGAACGGCATCTCTTGACAGTAACATGTATCGATTAGATGCTTCTGAATCAAATTCAACTTTCATAGCATCAGTTGCAACTTCACAAGAAATTTGGCATCGAAGACTTGGACACTTGCATCAGCAGTCGATGATTTCACTACAAAGGCACATGTGTACAGGTATAAATTCATTTTCCGATTCAATGACACAATGTGTAGCTTGTATCAAAGGTAAGCAGAATAGATTACCGTTTGTAACATCTGCAAATGTAAGGACAAATGGTATTCTGGATTTGGTTCACTCAGATGTTTGCGGACCAATGCAAGTAACCTCAATTGGAGGAGCGAAATACTTCTTAACCTTTATGGATGATTATTCCCGAAAATCGTTTGTGTATTTCTTGAATTCCAAAAATGAAGTTACAGAGAAATTTGAGGAATTCAGAGCTCTAGTAGAAAATCAAACTGGCAGTAAGATCAAAGCACTGCGAACTGATAATGGAGGAGAATATATAAACAATAAGCTTCTTACAATCTTAAAGAGTAATGGAATTCAACATCAGACAACTGCTCCTAGGACCCCTGAACAAAATGGAGCTTCCGAACGTCTGAACCGCACATTAGTTGAACGAGCTAGAACCATGCTGATGGATGCCGATCTACCCACCGAATTTTGGGCAGAAGCAATAAGCACAGCAAATTATTTACGAAACAGAGCTCCAACTAAGGCTTTGAATAGGGTGACACCCGAAGAGGCATGGTCGGGAAAGGTGCCAGACTTGTCTCACCTTAAGGTTTTTGGATGCATCGCCATGGTTCATGTATCCAAGGAACTAAGACAGAAGTTAGATGCAAAATCAGAACCACACATCTTTGTTGGATATTGCGAAAACACAAAGGGATACCGAGTGATTCACCCACAAACCAAACGCTTAATCAAGACACGTGATGTGATATTCTTAGAAAATACATTTGATATAAATAATGTTCAGAATGTGCCTTTACCGCAAACTGAAGAAAGCACATCAACAGAGCATCAGATTTTTGAAATAATACAAGCAAAACAAAATGATCATCACGCAGGCGAAGAACACCAAGAAGATGCAGAGACCAAAGAAATAGTTGAAGAAACACAAGAAAATGAAAGTGAAGTGCAAACTAGGTCAAGTCGTATAATAAAACCAAATCGTAACATTTTTAATGATGATTTCCTTATCTATCAAGCAGAATTAACATCTAAAGCTGATCCACAAACCTTCGAGGAAGTTATGAGATCAGAAGCGATTGAAGAATGGAAAGCGGCGATGGACCAAGAAGTGCAAGCCCACTTAGAAAATGGTACATGGGAATTATGTGACCTTCCCCCGGAGAGAACAGCCATCAAAAGTAAATGGGTCTTCAAAGTCAAATATCAATCTAATGGAAATATTGAACGTTATAAGGCAAGACTTGTAGCAAAAGGTTGCTCGCAAAAATACGGCATTGATTACCAAGAAACTTTTTCACCCACAGTTCGTCATAGTTCTATAAAATTTCTAATTGCATTAGCTGCAAAGTATGATCTTGAATTAGATCAAATGGATGTAATTTGTGCTTTTTTGCACTCCGATTTGGAAGAAGAAATATACATGGAACTACCGGATACATATCATTTCACACACCGTTATTGTCGCTTAAAGAAATCGATTTATGGGTTAAAACAAGCAAGTCGAGCCTGGTATAACAAGTTGGATAAAGTACTGAGTGAAATTGGACTTCAGCAATGTAAAGCAGATCCCTGCATCTATTTTAGAAGTAAAAATGGAAAGTTAATCATTCTGGCCATTTACATAGATGATATCTTGTTATTAACGAATGATAATTGTGAAAAAGAAAAGATCAAAAGGGAATTGATGCAACACTTCAAAATGAAAGATCTTGGACAAGCTCACTACTGCCTTGGCATCAAAATAGTGCGTGATAGATCGGCAGGTACAATCAGTATAGATCAAGAAAGGTACATAGAAGATATGTTAACAAGATTTCGAATGAGTGATTGTAAAGGAAGTGCTACACCTTTTGACACCAATCAAAACCTCACAAAGGAGATGTCACCGAAGACCCCGGAAGAACGTGAGAGAATGCAAAAGGTTCCATACCGAGAAGCAATTGGAAGCTTATTATATGCATCACAGGGGACTCGTCCAGACATAGCATATGCAGTGGGAGTATTAAGTCGTTTTGCTAATGACCCTGGAGAAGCACATTGGACCGCATTGAAGAGAATTTTCAGATACCTAAAGGCAACAAAAAGTATGAAGATTCACTACTACCAAAATGGTGATGACCTGATCGGCTATACCGATTCCGACTGGGCCACTGATAGGGATTCTCGAAAATCCACTTCAGGTTTCGTATTCTGCCTCTCAACTGGAGCAATCAGTTGGGCTTCTAAGAAACAACAGACAGTTGCACTATCTACCACAGAAGCAGAGTATCTAGCAGCAAGTACGGCAACTCAGGAGTTAATTTGGCTACGTCAACTCCAAAAGGAGATATTGAAAAGAGCATCAGGACCAACCAAGTTATTGTGCGATAACAAGAGCACATTACAACTGGCAGCCAATCCTGTTTTGTCATCTAGAGTTAAACATATAGACATACGACACCATTTTGTTCGTGAGAAGATTACACAAGGAGAAGTCAAGATGGAATATATCGACACTCGCGAAAACGCTGCAGATGTTCTCACCAAACCAGTCTCATCTGATACACTGAAGAGATGTGGTCGCTTAATAGGACTAGCATGAAGTGGGGGTGTTAGAATAGTCATGCAATCATTATAACTAATGTAGGTATTAATGTATGAAAAATAACCGATATATATACTGTCTGTATCGTCTTATGAATATAGCATTTACCGTTGCTTGTGTTACTTGAGTTCTTATCAAATACTTCCATTTTATTCCATCAATTGCACAGTAAAAATGTTTTTGTAATACCTACTTGTTAAATATTTCTTTAATGACTGTTTACTACTGCGTAAGCAACCTCTTTACGGCCCGGCCGTAAAAAGTGTCCGTAAAGACCACGGCCTGCTAAATTGTATGCCGAACGTCAAAGTGACATTTGTCACATAAATCCCTAGCAACCAAGCCTTCAACTCCACATAGAAGAAGGCGCAAAAGACTGCTATAACACCTGAACATACGCTAAAATAACTTGCTCATTCACAATCTTAACGTCTTTAGGAATATCTTCATCATTTTCTACAGATGTCATAAGTTACGAGCTGGTTACAACTTAAAACTGCTTATAGCCATACACAAAATTGGAAATAAATGACATTTATAAACAACAGTTGCAACGTTCTACGCACTCCCAATCATTCTAAAACGTCATTACACCATATATATAATACACATATATTGCTAGTAGGGCCTGGAAACGTCAGAAAACATTACGGCGCCGACATAGTCTCACTTAGAGTATAACGCGTCTCGTGCGCATGCGTGAGAATTCGAACTCCGCCTTTAGAAGCGAATTTTAAACTTGACCACTTCCCCATTGGCCGGACGACGCCGCCGCGCTTGCACACAGCTCACCATTATACATTGAAGAGTTGGTTATCTGTCTCACTTCCTTGGCAAGTTTCCCACTCATAGCCGCTAGCAATATAGTAAGTATTAGATATATGCATTACACAAACCTAGCTTTTCATTAAAATAAATTAGAAAAATATAGATATGACCGAATTGTATGTAGGTATTACAAAAACTATTGTACAATACACGTCCGTTAGGGTCTTTACTGCCTCGCCAGTATTATTCGACTCGCTCTTCGAGCTCGTCTCACAAATTCTCTGGCTCGGCAGTAATCCTAACGGACTTCTACTGTAAAATACTATTTTGTAATACCTACTTGTTAAAGATTTCTTTAAGGACTGTTTACTACTCCGTAAGCAACCCCTTTACGGCCCGGCCGTAAAAAGTGTCCGTAAAGACCACGGCCTGCTAAATTATGTGCTAAACGTCAAAGTGACGTTTGTCACCTGCTTACAGGCATATACAAAATTGGAAATAAATGACATTTATAAACAACAGTTGCAACGTCCTACGCACTCTCATTCTAAAATGTTATTACACAAATCTAGCGTTTTGATGAAAATAAAATAGAAAAAGATAGGTATGACTGAATTGTATGTAGGTATTACAAAAACTATTGTACAATACACGTCCGTTAGGGCCTTTACTGCCGAGCCAGAGAGTTTGTGAGACGAGCAAGAATAAACACCTACTTCCGGTTATGCGATTGTCTTCAAAAGCTTGCTGTCGCATCTACATAGTACACAAAACTTATATATGAAGTTTCAATGCCATACCTCTTTTAGTTTTTAAGATACTCTGTTCACAGACAGACACACACAGAGAGCAATGAAAAAAATCTGGTGTGATACACGCACACAACTTCCTTTTACAGTGATCTTATAATTAGCCAAAAATTTTATTTTAAATTTTTAAGCATTTGTCAAAAATTTTCAAAAATTACAAATTTTACAAAAACGGTACAAGAGACAAATTTTCTCTAGAATTTTTAGCTCAATGTAATAATATACCGGGTTTCTATTTAAAATAGGAGTTAATAAAAAAAAATAGAAAAAAAAACAAAAGAAACCCATTTTAGAAGTATTCAACTGGAAAATCATCTATCTCACATCAATACACATTAAAAATGTAATAAAAATGTAAATTTCAAAAAAAATCGTTAGAGCCGTTTTTGAAAAAATCGAAAAAAACTGAAAAATCACAAGAGTAAAGACGTACTTCCAGTTATGAGATTTTCTTCAAAAGCTTGCTGTCGCATCTACATAGTACACAAAACTTATATATCAAGTTTCAACGCCATACCTATTTCCGTTTTTGAGATATTCTGTTCACAGACACACAGACAGACAGACCAATGAAAAAAAATATGTTTTTTTGGAATCAGGGGACTCTAAAACGTGAAGATCTGTTGAAAACTCAATTTGAGTTTTTGGGGTGAATCCAATACTTCCTTTATCGTGAAAGGAAGTAAAAATTGCCCTTTTTTTATTGGCAACGATATTAAGAGTTGATCAAAAAGTCTTTCAGTCTAGGGCGGCTACTGAACGTTTATTATTTTTACCGTGCAAATTCAAATAAATTACTGTGCATCTTCTATTTCCTTAATATGCATTTTAAACTGTACAAAATATAATAAAATACCGTGCATATTTTACTGACCATTTTTAATTTTTTGTGGTGCAATTTGCAATATTTTACTAACCATTCGGGTTATTATACTTTGCAAAAATTAGGTGATTACTGAACATACATATTTGTTTACTGAATAAAACTGAATTAAATACTGAACGTTTTATTAGTACCAGATTTTTTTGTTCATTGATCTGTCCGTCAGTCTGTGTGTATGTATGTGAACAGAACATATCAAAAACGAAAAGATGTATGGCGTTGAAACTTCATATACAGGGTGATTCTGGACTTATACGCATAAATGCGAGAAATGATAGTTCGTGATGTGTAGTAATGGGTAATTTAAAAAAAAATGTAATATGTATTAATGTATGTATAATCTGTAACCTCAATTACCTTTCGGTGTAGAGGCTGGTGCTTTATAAGCTGACATCTGGCAATAGAATGCTCAACTTGCCCCGGATTCGGGATACAGAGTTGGAGCGCGCCTTTGGTGCTTGTGCAGCAACCATTGTGTGATGTGTGTATCTTGGTGATGTGTTGACCTTGTTACTATATCTCTTAGGTCTGTGGTTCTGAGTAGAGCACAGTTAATTTGGTGCCGAACTGTGAATTCTGGGCTCGTATTGGTAGTCCGATTTACCGTTTTCTTTCTACTTTGTAAGCTGACGGACGTCAGTACCTGTGTATATAAATTTATGTTTTAGACCAATAGGTCGGTTGTTATATGTTGTCTTGTGATTTCCCCCCGGGCCTGTGCATGCTTATTTTCAAGGTGAGTTATTCACTGTGTAAAATTGATGTGAGGGAGAGCATGGAAGAAGTTGTAAACGTTACAGGTAGGTCAGGGCCGTCGTTGTCATGAGGCTGTACATATATTCTACCCCGTTTGGCTTTAGGGGTTCTGTCAAACGTGGGGTCCAAAGTCCGAATCCCGTGGCGCCCTATTATTTTGCAACACCCTATACATATCGTCACACTTTCCCTATGGTCTACCGTTTCTAGGACCACGCCTATCTCCCTGAGCGTATCAAGCCGCGGCTATTGGCCTGTTTTCGAGAATTCCAGGGCAAGTGGTGACGTTTCCCGGACATGATAAAACAAGTGGCACTCCCGTACTCTTTAAGTGTCATTAAAACTATTTGATACCGTAACAAAATCATGGAAAGAATAATAGAAGAAAGACTTAGAAAAATACTAGAACAAATGCTCTTAGATTTGCAAGCGGGATTCCGTGCAGAGAGATCAACCCAAGACTGCATATTTGTTCTTCGGCAAATTTCCAAAAAAATAATGAACACCAACAAGAAAATCTACATGTGTGCAATTGACTTATTAAAAGCCTCCGACAACAAATGGAGAGCAAAAATATGAGTGACCTTAGAGAAGAGAGGAGTAAACAAGAAAACAATACAAGTCATCCAGAGTTTATACGAGGAAACCCAAAAAGTACAGATTGATGGTGAAACAACAGAGCAGTTCAGAACAGAGAGAGGAGATAAAGCAAGGAGCACTACTAAGCCCGCTAGTTTTTATAACGTGAATGGACGAGTGGGCGGGCAAAGCCAGAAACAAATACAAGAACACGCACCTAGGATATAAAGTATGATCAAAAATTAATCTCATCTAGTATGGCTATGAAAGAACAAATTGCTGCCTTTAAAGCTGTGTCCAATATATTTTATTTTCAGGTTAGATTTAAGATGAAGTGTCTATTCAACCGGTGCAGACTTATTTGTTGGACAATGACGTAACTTTTACGTGCAAATTCGTTTATTTCAATATAATATTGTAATAAGATGGATAAAAAGAATAAAATTTGACAGTTTGAATTAAATATAAGTATGCAAGCCAATTTTAAAGAAGCTGCGTGGCGCAGATGGGTAAGCGCCAGACTTGCATTAAGCAAGTCCTCGGTTCGAATCCCGCTGTGGTCGAAATTTTTCCGTATCCTTGGCGATTAGAATCGGGCTCAGTGAGATCATTCACAGTTTGGCACCAAATTAACTGTGCTCTACTCAGAACCACAGACCGAAGAGATAAAGGACCAAGGTCAACACATCGCCAAGACACACAACTCACTCAATGGTTGCTGCGCAAGCACCAAAGGCGCGCTCCAACTCTGTATCCCGAATCCGGGGCAAGTTGAGCATTGTACAGCCAGATGCCAGCACATAAAGCACCAGCCTCTACACCGCAAGGTAAATGAGGTTACAGATTATACATACATGCATACATATAAGCCAATTTTAAAGGCGTTGGTTGGCACTTCCACAGCCATACTAGATGAGATTAATTTTTAATCATACTATAAAAATCTAAAGCCCGTATAGTCCAGTCACTATGTCATTTTTGCTTGAAAGTGAAGGGAAATTTGAAATTTCTTTTTTGGGGTATTAGTGAGGTCCAGCAAAGCTTAACTTCAAGTTGTCGACCAAATTTCCTATGTGCTATTTCCGCCATCTTGATAAATGAGTGCGTTTGATTTTTTTGCGATAAATCGGTTCCCCTTCACACTACATGAAAATAATGCGGACATCTTTTTTAGAATTTTGAATGCTCTACAATTTATGTTATATTACTTTTTCGCGTACGAGCGATATTTGTCGAGATATCGAACGCGAAAAAAGAGTGTGAAAGGGTCGAGATTTTTTTTCGAGCTTCTGGGTTTGTGTCTCATTTCTCTTTCTATTTAGCGAAAAAGTAGCTATTATCAAACTTGTAGAGGTTGAAAATGGCTTCAATTTGACCTATTATAAATTGATATGCGACTAAAATTACGACTTGTAGAGCGGGCCAAAGTTGTCAAGTTGGCGCGTAATTTTCATTTCATGTAGCGTACTATTACGTAGATGACATAACAAACTTCATTGCATTATTGGAATCATTACATTTCATCAAGTAGATAGTATACAGCATTATATGATTGTATATTAATACTACTAATAATAATAACAATAATAATAAAGGTCTTTATTAAATTATTACAAAATTACACAGAAAAAATGTTGACTAAAACGTAATATTGTCTTGGGCGAAGTTCAACTTGATATAAAAAGAGATCTATCCGCTGTTCTTCTACTTAACCCGGTGAAGAACAAAAAGAAGTGTGTTATTTTAACCCTAATAATTAATTCATTGATGTTGATCCATAAAATTTTGAAAAATAGCTTTTTTAAATGTTGACGTACAATAGCCTTTTACTACATTTGGTAAGGAATTATAGCATTTAGTTATTCTGTAAGAAAACGATCGCTTGAAAAATTCTGACTTATGTTCAGGTGGAGTCAGCGTTCCTTTAAATCTTATATTTAAAGTATGTACGTCGGTTCTAAACTTTATTTTGTTGTATAAGTAATTCGGTGATTTACTCAAAATAATCTTGTGGATAAGACATGCAGAATGAAAGTAGCGCCATTCTTTCATATTAAGCCAGTTTGAATCTTTCAGTTTATAAGAAATTCTTTCATATTTTCATATTCCAAATATGAGGCGTAAACATGAGTTCTGAATCTTTTGAATTCTAGCAACATTAAAGCTACTTAAATGCGAATGATAAACAACGTCACAATAATCAGAACAGGACAAGATTAATGTATTACACAAAACGGTTTTCACATTTACACGTAAAAAATGTCAATTTTGATAAATAAGTTTCAAGGAACTATATGATTTTTGCAGATATTTTGAAATATGTTTAGTAAATTTAAAATCATTATCAAGATAAAGACCTAAGTTTTTGACATCATCAGAAACTGGGATTCTATCCTGGTCTACTTCATTAGAATTTCCTTTCGACCACCCTTCCTTATAAAATGTTTTAAATTACTGTAGTTATTTAAAATGATAATTGTTGTCGACGAAGATTGTCCATGCTCTGTTTCCGCCATCTTAAAAAATTTGTGAGTTTGCTTTTGTTGCAATAACTCGGTTCTTGCTAACGCTACTTGAAAATGCTTGCAATTTTACCTGCTATGAATTGAAATACTTATCGGTGTTATAATTTTTTTATTTTCTTCTCCGTTTTGATGGTTCTGGTTCATTTTCCTCGATATATATTTTATCTTCGTCTTAATACTCACTTTCTTCAAGTATACATTCATGGTCAGGGTGCTCTTCGTGATGTTCCCATTCCTCGGCGATTTTTACTTCGAGCGTTGCAGCATCCTCATCGTCATTGTCGCTTGTATCGAGAACGACGTCAAAAATAACAATTTACGTACTGGCTACTTGAAATATAACCATTCTCATAATGCAATGATGTTTATTATGCCATTTATGTAGTAGTACGATACATGAAATAAAAATTAAGCGCCGACTTGACAACTTTCGCCCGCTCTACAAGTCGTAATTTTAGTCGCATATAAATTTATAATAGGTCAAATTAAAGCTATTTTCAACCTCTACAAGTTTGATAATGGCTATGTTTTCGCTAAATAGAAACCGAAATGAGACACAAGCCCAGAAACTCGAAAAAAAATCTCGACCCTTTCACGCTCTCCTTTCGCGTTCGATATCTCGACAAATATCTCTCGTATGCTAAAAAGTAATATAACATAAATTGTAGAGCATTCAAAATTCTAAAAAAGATGTCCACATTATTTTCATGTAGTGTGAACGGGAACCGATTTATCGCAAAAAAATCAAACGCACTCATTTATCAAGATGGCGGAAATAGCACATAGGAAATTTTGGTCGACAACTTGAAGTTAAGCTTTGCTGGACCTCACCAATACCCCAAAAAAATAAATTTCAAATTTCCCTTCACTTTCAAGCAAAGGCCTTATTTTTGGACATAGTGACTGGACTAGTATACATAAAGGAACTCCTATATGCGGACGATCTGGTACTGATAGCAAACAGCACAGAAGAACTAAAAGACAAGATGGATGTATGGCTCAAAGTGCTGGCGGAAAATAACCTGAAGGTTAATATGGAAAAAACATAAATAATGAATATAGGAAGACAACCAGAAGAGATAGAAATAAGATATGGAGACGAAATCATAAAAGATACAAGCAGCATAAAATATCTGGGATCTATAATAGAGGAAGAATGATGAATAAAAAGAAAAGTAAATAACAGAATAAACAACACAATTAAAATGTACAGAGTATTATATAACACCTGTTTTAACGAAACGGAAATAAGTAAAAAAAAAACTAAGGTGAAGATAGCTAATAAGATACAGGCCTGTAAAATGAAAATTTTAAGAAAAATAGAGGGAGTAACCAAGATCGACAAAATAAGAAGCGAATAAATAAGAAGAAGGCTAAATGTCAAGAGTATAAAAAGTAAAATCGAAACACAACAACTTAGATGTTTTGGGCACTTTACCAGGATGGAAGAAGATAGGCCAGCAAGAAGGGCTTGGGATCTGAGAATAGTAGCAAAGAGAGAAAGAGGAAGACCAAAAACAAATTGGAACGCAGGAATCAAAAGAATATTAGCCGCGAAGAAGATTACATAAAACCAAGCTAGGACAACAGCTTAAGACAGAAAAGAATGGAGAACAATAATTACTTCTACACCTATGGTAGATGAGGTCCAGGGATAAGTAAGTACGTTTCCACGTACGAGCGATATTAGTCGAGATATCGAATGCGAAAAGAAAGCGTGAACTGGTCGAGATTTTTTTTTCGCGCTTCTTCGCTTATATTTTGTTTCTCGACCTATTTAGAGAAAAAGTAGTTATTATAAAATTTGTAGAGCTTGATAATACCTACAATTTGACCGATTATAAATTAAATGCGACTAAATTTACGACTTGTAAAGCGGACCAAAGTCGTCAAGTCGCCGCGTAATTTTGATTTTCTGTATTTTACAATAGTATTGTCATTTATGTAATAAAATTACATAATAAACTTCATTACATTATTAGAATCATTATATTAGTGGACCACTTGAAATTCAACTTTCATGGACCTCCAACATCCCATATAAGGGTTTAAACTTACGGTTCTTAAAAATGTTTACTATTAAACATTGTACGTACACTTACATCATCCTCAAATTCAGGTGTGACTTTTGCAGGATATAACATGTTAGAATAAATATACTTCATTAAGTATGCAGTACATAACATTATATGATTGCATATTACTACAAATTTTCTAATTACTTTAACTATTTGGAATGATAATTGAGCAATACATAAACTATCTTTTTCTTTCATCATTACATCATGCTTTATGTGTTGTGGTACATTACGCATTCAGCATTTCAACCAATGGAAACTGAAGGCGGTTCGTCTAATACTGCCTGCGTGATATCAAGCCATCGTTCAGAGGATCTGCCTCTCCGTTTTTGTCATGTGGTTTTCCTTGAACAATAGTTTTCTAGGTTGTCAGTTCTACTGGCAATTTGGCCCAAGAATTGAAGTATTTTAGTGCAAATAATGTTTGAGAGGCGTTGTGACGTTTCACCCCCTTATTAAGGGCGCCAAAATCCATACCTCGGGATAACTCTACTCGGAGAATTACTTTTGACTCAAATATAGAATGGATAAGTAATAACACAGGAGAACATCATAAACAAATATAATGTGTTTCAATAGGTACATTAATAACTCCAAATGAATTGTATTTCAATAAATACATGAATAATAACGAGGGCGGTGTTTGCTTTCCCGGATGGGGCTGTAACCTCAGTCGCATGGGAGTACTGCAGGCCTGCTGGTCATGGCTTGCTATAATGCACGCCGGATCTTCTAACAACGAGTCCAATTAGGTCGAATGTCTTGCTTACAGGTTACGCACTTCGGTTCTACTGGGAGCGGTTGTAGCTCTTTTGCAGCAGTGGTGATAACGAGTTGTTTACAGGAGATGGCTACTGCAAATATTCCGGATTAAATAGCAAGCTGATAAAGGTTACCTGCATCCGGAGCTAGCTTCAAAAACAACAGGGCAATCCGTGATTATTCCCGGCATTTCACTTGGGAATCTAGCGGCCGGCGCAGCCCGGATTTTCAACACAGCGGCGGCCTCGGAATTTCCGCTGTTTAAATATCGGCGTACTGGAACTGGGATGCCTTCGCCTGCGGGCTTTTGGACAGTTTCCGCCCGCGTTGGCGGCTGGTTTTACAGACGAGCGCCTTATCTAGTGATCTTCAGGTGGCGGCTTTTGGTATGCGGTTGCGGCGGTGGAAATCTCGGAATGCTTTAATGTCAACAAAATTAAGTTTATTGAAATGCGGCCTTCTTGAATACAATTAAAGTTTACGCTCTGGATTCAAACGAATACGGACAAAATATCAAAGGCGGTCTGATTGGGCGGATTACAAGAAAATTAACTTGCGGGGGTCGTGGTCTCGACTTGCAATTAATCGGCAATCTGGCGAATTACAGGAAATTAAATGCACTTGTAGGCTGACAGATACGCTGTCACCTCCTTAAAAGCTTATTATAACTGATTTTATTTCACTAGACAGATAAGCTGTCAGGTTAAAATAAAATCAGATCAGAATCGGAAGGAAGGTATCTGGAAAGGAATCTCAAGATTTCTTGGAGCGACCAGATGTTCTCCTTATATAGGTTTCGCGCGCTCTTATCGCACCCGGGCTAGCGAGCATGGGAGGGGAAAACACTCCTGCGGTTCTTTTGTGCTGCTCGCGCATCGGCAGCAGGATTCTGTTATCTTCTTTTTTCGCGGCGGCTAGATGTAAATAAACACTTGATAACACGATGAATTAAATTCAAATACTTTTTAGGTATCCTTAGAATTTAATTCAAGAGCAAACGTTACATGTGTCCTATTCCTCGGAGGAAACCGCTTCTGGGTAAACATCCTCTTCAAGGAGCTTCAACTACACCTGGACAACCTCCTGGTGTGTCTGCGGGATAGACATAGAAGCTGTGGTTTCAACTTCCTTGGACATCAGGTGTCATCGGGCGTGGACTAAGTGGAGGATACGGTAAATATAAATAATTGTTTACTTGCGGTTTTCAATTAGTGGTACAACAGATCCATCTGGAGACCTGGGGCTCGGGACAAGCGAATGTGCTCACCTTCGGACATCTTGATGCGGATGGTGCGGCGGTTTGACGGCGAAGATTTCTGGAGGCGGTTCGGTGTTCTCCAACAGCCGGAGTTATTGGCCATTTGCTCGGATACCTCGGGGTTGCTTGGCCCGTACCAGTACTAAAGATTACTGGTCCCTGAGGGTATTCGAAATGGTGCAGGAATCACCTGAAGATTCTTGGTTCTTGATCCATGAAAAAAAAATGATACTGGGAATTTTGACGGAGAAGCAATTTTTAACTGGCGTTTCCTCAGGTAGCATGTACAGAGCGAGTAAAATTTTTTACTCTTAATTATCCGGCCGTTGAATATAGAGGTTAGGGTTTCAAATTAAATTTTCAAGATGCAGGTATGCGAAATTCAAAACTAAGGCAAGTGAATTGCCTTTGGACGGGAGCATCAGTCGCGATGCCGACTTGCAGGTCTTTCGGAATATTCTTTTAGAAATTTAGCATTTTCTGGCAATGGCTTGAATGCCATTTCACATGCATTTAACTGCACAAACGAAAGTAGGGCAAGGAAATCGCCTTCTCTGGATCTAACGTACTTTCTTGTATACCTGGGGCGAATGTAGCGTTCTGGATTCGGTAAACGGTGAAGATAAATCCACGTTACAAGAGGATACGAAGCTGCGGTTTCAGTCCGCCATTTTGTCAACGTCTTACAGGAAGTTAAATGCACTTGTAGACTGACAGATACGCTGTCATCTCCTTAAGGGCTTATTATAACTGATTTTATTTCACTAGACAGATACATTGTCAGGATAAAATAAAATCAGATCGGAATCGGAAGGAAGGTATCTGGAAAGAAATCTCAAGATTTCTTGGAGCGGCCAGATGTTCTCCTTATATAGGTTTCGTGCGCTCTTATCGGCACCCGGGCTCCCTACTCCATGGGAGGGAAAAAACACTCCTGCGGTTCTTTTGTGCGGCTCGCGCATCGGCAGCAGTTTTCTGTTATATTCTTTTGTCGCGGCAGCTAGAAGTAAACACTTGATAACGCGATGAATTAAATTCAAATACCTACTTTTTAGGTATCCTTAGAATTTAATTCAAGAGCAAACGTTACAGCGTTTGTTTAGCTTTGTTTCCTCTAAAACCGACGCTTGGTTCTATGCGCAGTCCATGCGATCCGTAAAATTTTACTCCAGCAAAACATTTCGAAAGTGTCCGTTTTTCTCATAAACTATACAAAACATCAAAAACATATAATTTAGAAATCTCTACTCCAAAGACTAAGGTGATAGATTTTAAAGGCCGAGATCACTTTTAAGCGAAAATTATTTATTGATGATACGCCAATTGCACGCGAGTCAATTGTTTCAGTTATCTAGAATACAAAATTATATATGGAGAACAAAGAGACATCAACAACAAAATAGCGAAATTTAACTACATGTGTGGAACAATAAAAAGATATCTAAAGAACACAAGGAGAGAAACACACCTTAAGGTGCGTTTTTCTAAATGCGCCCATCACTGAGCGATGATCGCTGGGCAATGATCAATCAATGATCATCGCTAGCACTCAACGCTGGGGTGTTTTCCTGCAAGCTTCTCCTGCGATAATTGCAAAAGTTTATTGCTAATTTTGTTTATCGGTTGCTTGGTTGTGATTGGGAGTTCCGTGAATTTTATTATGAGTTTAAGGAAAAGACTTCTTATTAACAGAGGAAGAAGAAAATGATGATATTTTCGAGCAAGTAATGCCTTCCTCCAGAAAAAGAGTGCATCAAAAGTACAAAGCAAAAAACGAGAAGGGTTGTTTCTTACAACTAATCAAAAATCATTTGAGGGAAGACGTTAAAAAGTTTCGAGAATACTTTAGATTGATCATTTCACAATTTGATTTTATTTTGAGTTTAATTGAAGGTTATATCAAGAAGACAGCATACAATAGAAATCACTAACCAATCAGGCCCGAGGAGAAACTTGCAATAACTTTGAGGTAAGTGAAAGGAAATATGTATTTAAACTAAAATAAGTATATAGTGTATTTGAAACAAGTTTTTAATCCGCCCAAAAAGCTTTTTTAGTTAATTACAATGGAATTAAATTTAAAATATAAAAAAAATTAAATTCCAAAAATATGACAGGGTAATCCTGTCATTCACTCGTTTCAATTCCGGATATATAGTGGAGAAGTTAGTCAGATTCTTGCTTTGTCGTTGAGTGTCCTACGGAAAAATCTGATGCCAATATCTTTGCCATCTTTATCATGAGAGGAAATAAAGCATATAACACAAATCAGTTTTATAAAAGATGGGATTTCCCAAACTGTGCAGATGCTATAGATAGTAATCACAATCAAATCTTCTGCGCTAAGAAGACGGGTGCCCTTGTCTCCAATTATAAAGGATATTTCACCATTGTTCTAGTTGCTGTTGTTGACGCCAACTACAAATTTATGTTCATAGATGTAGGCACATTCGGAAAGAAAGGTGATAACATTTTTGATAAATCAGAATTGGGAAAACAATTTGCGGCTGGAAATCTATTTCCATCTCCATGTAAGCTACCGAAGTTGGATATGATGCTGCCTTGCGTATTTATCGGCGATGAAGCTTTCAGACTGCATACTAATATTATAAGACCATACCCGAGAGGTGATGCAGCAGTTGATGAACGAAAACCATGCTCGTCGAGTCTCTGAAAATGCATTTGGACTGCTGGCCCAAGTTTTGAGGGTATTTTATACACCAATCAAGATACCCCCTTCATGACTCGATCACGTCATTATTGTTTCCTGTTGCTTGCATAACATCCGACACCACTACCTCGAAGCTCGAGGGAAAGCAAATTATGACTTTGACACAGCTCAAGACCTCCCTGTTAAAACTGCATTGGCTTGGCAAGTTCTGCATTTGATTGTTAACTCACTTGATCTTTCCACATAGGTATTCTGCAATCTCTTTTCAAATATTGTTCCTCACTCGCGTATCACGGTAGAATGCATGTTGCATATCATATAATTCTGGATGTTTTCTCACTGACTCTGTGAGGTTTTGGTCCTCTTCAGCGGAAATATACATTCTGCAAAGACATTTTTCAAGAAATGGATACGTGCACAATTCACAAAAGAACGCTAGCGACTGCGATTATGATTCCTCCAAGAACAGGCGACTGCAATCGCACAACGATCAACGCTAGCGACTCTAGCGATCATCACGAGGAGGAAAATGATAACATACAAAACTCGGAAGAGGAGTCCTCCGTGATGATCGCTGAGCGGCTATCGCGGAGCGATTATCTCTGGAGTCGCTTCTAAGAAAACGTATCTTTAAGTGTTTTAAGGTTATGGCTGTTCCCGTACTACTATACAAATGTGAAAGTTGAACTAAAAGCCAAGCAAGAAGAATATTGGACCAAAAAATAAAACAATGCAGAACCAATTGGCACAATCATCTTTATAGGATGGATGACTCCCGTATATGCGTGATGAGAAAGTTTGAAATATAATTCATAATTGCGTTATTTAATGTTTAAAAAAACGCTCGATCAGGTCAATTTTACTTTTTAAATAGCCAACTTATGACGTAAAAATGTCACTTACGACGTTACCTATTTCTAAACGGTGACGTCAACATAAGTTTCTTTCAAATAACGACCCTATTTCTTTCTGTTTTTTCATGGACCTTCTTACATCTTGATTGGTGATGGAAAAAAATTGGTACCGTACATAACAATTTTTTTTTGAACAAATAGAATATTTACTTTAAAAAATGGAAACGCAGCTTTAATGGAAAAACATTTATTGAACACAAAAACACAAACAAAATTTAGAGCAAATGTTCAAATTGTTCTCCACCAACCATTTGGCATTGACCTATACGAGTGTAAGCACTTCATACAAAAAAAATCAAGTATTGAGAACGTCATAAGTGACATTTTTACGTCATAAGTTGGCTATTTAAAAAGTACAATTGACCTGGTCTAGCGTTTTTTTTTAAACATTTTTAATAACGCAATTATGAATTATGTTCCAAACTTTATCATCACACTATATAGCACATCGCTTGTATTTTGTTTTCTTTTTGTAATGTAAAATGGTATAATCGGTAAATAAATAAATATTTAAAAAAATTAATTTAAAAAAATACTGAAAGCTGCTTTAGTGCCAGCTTACAGGCAGATGAACAAACCACGTATGACCAAAAAGGCGTTGGAAAGACCAGATTTAATCTATGAGATCGGAGCAAACCAAAAGGTTTAATCCCTGACGCTGATGATGATGAATGATAAACTTTATCGGTTTTGTGTACAGAAGCGAGGCTAAGTTTTCATAATTGTTAATACTTATTTTTTTGTAAATCGTAGTTTTCGTCTTTTTTACAATTCAGAAAACATAAAATAGCATGTTATATTCTGCAAAAGTCATATATACGCTTGAGACTCGGATTGCAAGTGTATATAATACATCGAATAATGTATAATAGTAAAATTTGAAACAAATCTTTAGCTCCTGCTATTTGTTTCGCCATTTATTTATTCTTTTCCGGGCCAGCCTGTACATTCCCACTTGAATTATTTTCGCTGTATTTCGAATAATATCAAGTTTTGTCCGCGCGAAGGCGCTAGATTTGGTTTTCCCGAATTCACTTGTTATCGCTTTACGCCAGCGAACAGCGATTCGATTATTTTGGGCCATTTGATTTTCGCTTTCTGTCGAAGTAACTTGCTTCTTCGAAGGTATTCCCACGTGCTACAGCACTAATTAATAATTAATTTCGTTAGTGAGCTGATAACTAAATCAGGTATGTTTACGCTAATTGCTTGTTATCCATTTTAGTAATTTCTCTTTCTTATCAGCTTTTAGTTACCGCTTTTAGTTACCACTTTCGAGTAACTCTTTTAAACGCCGTTTTTGAGCGACTGGCTATGCTATTTGGCATCATAATTGGTAATCTTGGACCCCTCACAACTTCCTCTGGAATGCCATTTTGGGGGCTTGCCGTCTGTAACACCGAGTGCCTGTCCTTTTATCAACTTTGGCCACGAGGTCTGCGCTGTTGGTGATTGTTACATTAAGATAATCCTGGACCAATTCAACGCATGCCACCGGCGTTTCTTTCAATCCAGGTTAGTCTTATTTCAACGCCCACGAATTATTGGCTGAATCGATTTTTTCACAACGCTTCAAATTTATAATTTACTAATTTAAAACTACTCCTTATAAATCTAAAACGAAATGTACTAACCATTCATAAATCTGTGTCTCATAAATCTAAAACATAATGTATCAATTGTTCCCTAATTTACAATTTACAAATTTATAATTTTACTAATTGAATACATATTAAGAATTTTGTAAAAAAAGTGCTTCACGCTATTTTATTATCATTACCGAGATAACGGATAATACACACAGACAGTGATAAGCTTATCCCATCAGTGAATTGCATTCAAATTCAATCTAAGAGCCTAAAGGAGGTTCACATATTTTCGCTGTGCGTGTCGCATTTTCAGCACGTATAATTTATTGTATTCAGGTTATTTAATATTGTGATAAACGATTTTTCGACGCATTATTGATGTTGCCACCAAACATGATCTGCTGATTAATAAACTGAATTGTTTGTTATTTTTTATTTATTTCTTGAAATCTGTGATTTCTGGCGCCCTGTGTTTTTTTTACTATTATTAAAAGAGCTTGCAGCAGCTCAGCTAATGATAGAAATCTGCGACCCAAGGCCATCGACTTTGACGCTAGCTAGGCCATTGCGGTAAGTAAGAAACATTTCAGAGCTACCGTGGTGTATAAATGATAAGGGGGTTGATCTGCGATTGTACTACCATTGGTTATTATTAGTAATCAATCGCAGGTTGGCTTTTTTATTGTTTCACTGGCGCCCAACGTGGGGCTCCCGACTTTGGTATTACATCAGCTGTGCAACCTGCAATTCTCATTTAATATTTTGACAAAATTATTTATTTAAAATGAATGTTAACGCACTTCGTGTTGATGAGCTGCTTTACGAACTACTGTTCAGGGGTTTAGATAGAGACACGGTGGAAGGTATGAACGTCGACCAACGTCGTAGAACCTTACGTGCTAAGTTGTTACTCGAAAAGGCTGACCCTACGCTGCTTAACGCTTATCAATTAGTGGCACCCTTCGATGTACAATTAGAACTTGATACTTGTAAAGGCAAACTAACTGAACTTTCGGTATTAGTTACTGCTTTCTCTGCTGCACCTTGCAATTCTGAATTTGCTCGGCTCGATACGCGGCTAACGCATTTGTATTCACGACTAACCAGGTTACAACCCTCTTCTAAATTAGAACAGGAGCATGCTACCCTTACCAGTCAATGCTTAGATTTATTACAGTCACTTAGTAATGAGCATGACGATTCGCAATTACAAGTAGATCCTTTGCCTTCAAATGTTGATGCCACTAATTTTGTCGATTCTGTTAATACAGTAGCTCCACCTAATTCTGACACTATTGAACCTATGGCAGATAATATTGTTGACAACCCTAACATAACTGAAGCCGCCGGTTTAGCTTCATCTACGTTCCAACGACCTAGGGTATCTTTTTCTAATGAGCACGTACATCCGTATCCTCCTTTTACACAACAACCTAGTATGTCCGCTACTGCTAATTTGCGAACTGAACTAGACCAAATTAATTACTCTACGACGTGTTTTCCTAGACATGTAGGTTTAGTTTCTGTACCGGTATGCAAATGGGGTTTATCATTTAATGGAGACACTACTACTATGGGGGTAAATTCTTTCTTACAACGTGTCGAAGAACTTAGGGTAGCGCGTAACATTTCATACGACCAATTATTTTCTAGTGCTGTTGACCTTTTCTCGGGTCGTGGGTTAGTATGGTACCGTGCTATGCATCACCGGGTTTCAAACTGGCACGACTTGGTAGCTAGGTTGCGATCTGATTTTTTGCCTACTGATTTTGATGAGGAATTATGGGACGAAATTAGGAAGCGTAAGCAGGGGGCCGATGAAAAACCCTCACTTTTTATTGCTGTGCTGCTTAATTTATTTGATCGTTTACTCATTAAACCATCCGAATCAGTTCAACTTAAGCATATTATGAAAAACTTGCAACCTTTTTACGCTACTCAATTATCCTTAACAGTAGTCCACGATATTGAACACCTTGCATTTCTGTGTAAAAAGCTGGAAGATGTTAAGATTCAGAATATTAAATACCGCAATCCTGCTGCTGCCTCATCCTTGCAACTGGAACCTGACTTGGCCTACCAGCCTACTCCTAAAAAACCTGTGACACAGACTGCACAAATGACAATTAAACATTCTGGTCCTAGAGCTAACCGTGCGAAAAGTACAACCACTTGTTGGAACTGCCGTAAATTAGGCCATACTTTAAATACTTGCTCGGCAGATAAGACTATTTTTTGCTATATTTGCGGTCATGCAAATAGTTATTTTGCTACTTGTCCTAAATGCCATCCAAAAAACGCAAAGTAAAGGGTAGATATCACAGCCGATCTATTCCTTATCCCTATTATACTAAGGCTGATACTTTATCTTGGGAATCTTGGTTACGAACTGTGAATGAATTTTGCCGTATGACTTGTAATACTTCAGCCACCTTTACTAAACAACTTTCTGACAACCGTCCTTATTTAACCGTTTATATTAATGGCGAACCTATTCACGCTCTTTGCGATACAGGGGCCAATCAAACTTTAATTGGGCGCAACGGTCTATATTTACTTCAGAGACACGACCTCAAATTGTGTAACAATAAGTCTCCGCTTACCTTGACTACTGCTGACGGTCAGCTACAAAATATTTTAGGTACTGTTGCCTTACCCATTACCATTGATGGTATTACTAGGTCCATCGATGCGGTTATTTGTGACTCAATTCCGTCTACACTAATTTTAGGTGTTGATTTTTGCTACGCTTTTGGAGCAAAGACTGATTTTGTCGCTGGACGCTTCGATGTGGCTGAAACTTTTTCGCTGCAGACTATTTGTGGCGTAGTTGATTTGTCAGTTCAACAAAAACTTTTACTAGACCAAGTTGTTGGGAAATTTGCTGAAATTTCTGGTCCTACTTTAGGCTTAACTAATTTAGTTGTACACACTATTGATACGGGTGACGCATCTCCTATTAAGCAGAGATACTATCCTTTGTCTCCTGCTATGCAAGTCCATGCCGACCACGAACTTGATCGCTTGTTAGAGATGGGCATTATTCGTCCCTCGAAATCTCCTTGGAGTTCTCCCATGGTCTTAGTCAAAAAGAAAGATGGTTCATATCGACTTTGTTTCGATGGTCGAAAATTAAATTCGGTTACCAAGAAGGATGCTTATCCTTTACCATATTTAAATAGCATTCTTGATAAATTGCGCGATGCACGTTATCTTACGTCCATCGATCTTAAGCAAGCTTTTCACCAAATTCCTCTGCATCCCGATTCGTGCGAGAAAACAGCTTTTACAGTCCCTAGACGTGGTTTGTTCGAGTTTACAGTTGTACCGTTTGGGATCGCGAACGCACCAGCTAGTCAACAACGTCTCATGGATAGCATTTTTGGTCCGCTATTGGGTGAAAACATCTTCGTGTATCTAGACGATATTGTTATCGTGTCTGGAACCTTTAAAGAACACTTGGACACCTTAGAGCAAGTTTATACCCGTCTTAAAGACGCTAACTTAACTGTCAATATCGACAAATGTCAATTTTGCCGTCCCAGTCTTACGTACCTCGGCTTTGTTGTCGATAAAAATGGTTTACGCACGGACCCTGATAAAATCTTGGCTATCACCAAATATCCTCAACCAAATACGGTGACCGAAGTCAAACGCTTTATTGGCTTAGCTTCTTGGTATCGTCGCTTCGTTCCAAATTTTGCCACTATTACTGCTCCTATTTCGGACCTAATTAAAGGTCGTATTAAAAAGCAGCGTGTGCATTGGACTGATGATGCTCCTAAATCATTTAATCAAATTAAATCTTGTTTGACCTCCGCTCCTGTTTTGAGTAGCCCAAATTTTTCGCTACCGTTCACGTTACAATGTGACGCCTCGAATTTTGGCCTCGGTTGTGTCCTTACACAAAATATTGACGATGAGGAAAAGGTAATTGCTTATGCTTCACGTACCCTTAACAAGGCCGAACGCAATTATTCTGTCACAGAGAGAGAGTGTTTAGCTGTCATCTTTGGCATTGAGAAATTTAGACCGTATATTGAAGGTACACATTTCACTGTGTTAACTGACCACTATTCCTTATTGTGGCTTACTAATATGAAAGACCCCACTGGCCGTTTAGCCCGTTGGAGTGTTCGTTTGTCGCAATACGATTTTACAATTCAACACCGACAGGGCAAACATAATGTAGTTCCCGATGCCTTATCGCGAGCTCCTATTCAGGTTTCCGCTCTAGAACTTGTTGATGGTGACTTAGACTCTTGGTACTTAAAAATGCTGGACCGCGTTAGCCAAAGTCCTAATCAATTTCCAACTTGGCGAATTGAAAATCATCGACTTTTTAAGTATGTTCCCAACCGTCATACCATTGTTAGCAACTTAGTGGAATGGAAACAGGTGATACCTCGTTCTCGCCGAACTGAAATTTACAAACTCTTTCATGACAGTCCCACATCTGCTCACTTGGGTGGTTATAAAACCTTTTGTAAAATCTCCGAACAATATTACTGGCCTAAAATGCGTGCCGATGTCATCCGTTACATACGCCATTGTGAAACTTGTGCTGCGAGTAAAGTTAGTCAACTTGCTAGACCTGGTTTAATGGGCCAAAATAAGAAGATTTTATACCCTTTTCAATGTTTGTCAATTGACATTATGGGTCCCTTACCTCGCACGAAAACTGGTAACACCTCTATCATAGTCGTATGTGATTGGCTAACCAAGTTTACCTTAGTTAAAGCTGTTCGTGCTGCCACTGCTAAAGCAGTAGCCAAGTTTCTGGAGAACGAAGTATTCCTTATTTTTGGTGTTCCTCAAATATGTATGGTTGATAACGGACCACAATTTATAAGTTCCCAATTTAAAGCCTTGATGAAACAATACCAAGTTCAACAAGTTTGGTATAATGCTTCTTATCATCCTCAAGTCAATTTTGTTGAGAGAGTTAACCGAGTTATCGGTACTGCTCTTCGTTCTTATGTTTCGGATAATCATCGTTCGTGGGACGAACATATTTATCAAGTTGCACACGCTTTGCGTAACGCCGTTCATGAGGTGACGGGTTACACCCCTTCTTTCTTAAATTTTGGGAGGACTGTACCAGTTTCTGGGACTTATTACGGTCGTCTTAAGAACTTCCAAGAAGAAGAATTATCTTTAGAAACTCGTGAAGACCTGGCTTCAGACGTTAACCAACTTTCTGAACTTTATCAAGACGTTGTTAAACGCCTCAATAATTCCTACCAACGCAATTCCAAGCACTATAACTTGCGTAAGCGTTCATTAAAATTTAATGTCAATGATTTGGTTTGGAAAAGGAACTACGTCTTATCTGATGCATCTAAATCCTTCAATCAGAAATTGGCTCCTAAATATGTCAAATGCAGAGTACTAAAAGTCACCGGCCCACTTACCTATCAGTTAGTGACCGTCCCCGACAATAAAAACGTTGGAGTTTGGCATATTAAAGATCTAAAACCTTACTTTGGAGAAGGACAAGTGGAGGAGTGAATTTTGGTGTGCCTGATTGTGTGTATGTGATTGTATATATGATGATGTATGTGCATGTTTAGCTTATCTCGCCTATTCACCCTACGGATAGTATTATACTATCAACATTATTCTCACCCTTTTCGACTTGTTAACCAATTTCTATTATTATGATAATTATTATTATTTATTGCGTGCTTTTTAAGCCGCATATTTTTTGCTTTTGAATGCTAGTTAAGCACCTTGAGCGACTCCTTAATTACCGATTTGATGGTACTTTTCCCTATCATTAGATTATATTAGGTGAAACCCTTTTGAGTGACGGATTTCCTCGCTTCCTTATAGATAGCGATTGGACCTTTTGTCGAACTCTTCTTGAGTCTTTTGTTGATAGTGAAGCAAGTGTTTAGGTGAGTTGCTTTCGTGATGAATGCGTGAGTCTTCTTTACTTTTTCGAAGTGTGTCTTTCTGATAATGGAGTTAGTTATAAAAGAGTTTCTAGACCTGCACGATTTACTTAGGGTGGTTGGTTGGACATGCAGGGTCGGTCTCTTTTTGGGAAACCTTTCCATCAAATATTTTATTATTTCCTTTCCCCATCTCGCTTCACGAGATATTTTCAAAGCGTCAGGTCAGCATTCTTAGGTTCTTTGATAGCCTTTAGGATTTGTGGTATGCATGAGTTCATGCTTGGGTTTTTAATAGTTTTTGGGGGCGGGTTTCTTTCGGTCTTGTGGAGATTTCTGGGGGTCGGGGCGAGCAATTGGGTTGCCATCCGACTCGGTGAGGGAGTCACATTCAGTCCGTCACCGGCGCGCCTTTTCCATCTAGCTGCGACGACTGGCTGAATGCCCGAGCTGGGTTTGGTGGTGGTGCGGTTGTTCCCTCCGGCTTCTGGGGTCTTTACCCAAATTCGGGGCGGGTATGGTTTTTAGGGCTTTTTTGTCCTGGGTTTTACCCGAATTTGTTCGTCGTAGTATTTTCACTTCTGCGATGTTTCATACAGGAGTAAGTTTTTGTGACTTATCTCCGGTGTTTCGCTGTGTGTTAGTTCACACGGTGTTTCAGTGTGCAGTCGTTCCTGGACTGTTCACTTTTCCTCGACCAGCAGGGTTTAGGGTTTTCTGCTTTGGCGCTCTTCTTCACAGTCGCTTACATTCGCGGTGATCACTACGGGGGCCCGCGCTGAGTGTCTGTGATCGACAGCGTCTTCACCTTTTGTTAATTTCTCATTTCACTGCAATAGCTTTTTTCAAACAGCCCTGCGTTGACTGACTGACTGACGGACATCGGACTTATTCCTTCCAAATCCCTCTTCGTTATACTATCTTCCTTTACTATACTCTTTTAATACCCAAGTATCCTTTTTTTCCGATTTCTTTTCTTCTCTACCTTATTGGCTAATTCTAGATCCCATTTCTTAGTTCCATGCCAATTTCCGGCTGCTGCCACAGCCATTGGCTAAATCTCAGCAACTTTTCAGTACGCTGACTAGGTCCATGTGTGTATTCTGCCAGTACACATTTAAGGTAACCTTCTGATTAGTTCGTTTTCCGTTGGCTATGGTACGGAGCTAAGCGTCTAACTTATCCACCGACGCGCCTTTTTCATCTAGCGCGACGGATCGGTTTAGCACTTTGCTCACGACTATTCCCTCCGTAAAACTTTCTATCCCTTCTTCTTTTCTTAACTTTACTCCTTTATTTCCCATCTATTTCCCTATTTTCCTTTCGCCTTCTTTTGACTGACGTTAAACTTTTCAATTGCTTTAGCATAATCATACCTCAGGTATTTCTCTTGGCCGTGGGGAGTGAAACAAATCTTTAGCTCCTGCTATTTGTTTCGTCATTTATTCCTTTCCGGGCCAGCCTGTACATTCCCACTTGAATTATTTCCGCTGTATTTCGAATAATATCGAGTTTTGTTCCGCGCGAGCTTTCTGATTTCGGTTTTCCCAAAAATAATTCGTTATCAGTTGCACCAGCCGCGCGACCTCATTTTTAACTTTCGCTTTGGTTGGAGCAACTAGTTCCAAGAAAGCATTTTGTGTGCTTTATTGCACCTCAATATTAATTTTGTTTGTGGGCTGATAATTAAAATCAGCTTCTTTTTTGACGTTATTCGTTGACGTAGTTTTTCAACGTCGCCTTCAAACGCCACTCTTTGATGCCGTTTTCCGGACGACTCCTTATTTGGGTTCTTAAATAACACCCTAATCAACATTTGGGACCAGCAACTCTTTAGGGAATGTCACCTTGACCTGGACTCGGAGCGTTCATTATCTTATCAACTTTGGCCACGAGGTTAGTCTCATTACAACTTCTTGATGATAACTTCGCCCGCCCACGAATTGTCGGCGGAATTGATGTTAATGACGCTACATCACCGTTAACTTATTTACCAGTTACAAATTTCATTTACCATTTATAAATTAAAAACTTAATGGATTAATTGTTTCAATTTACAATTTACAAATCTAAAGCTACGTTTTATAAATTTAAAACATTATGTACTAATTGTTCTATGATTTGTATTTCACAAATTTAAAGTTCTGCTTAATGAATACATATTAAAAATCTTGTAAAAAGTGCCTTCACGCCATTTTAATATCACTACCGATATAACGGTTATTACATATGACTGTGATAAGCTTATCCCTTCATTGAATTGCTATCAAATTCAATCTAAGAGCCTAAAAAAGGGGTTCACATATTCTCGCTGTGCGTGTTGCATTTTCAGCACATAATTTATTGTATTCAGATTATTTAATATTGTGATAAACGATTTACCGACGTATTATTGATGTTGCCACCAAACATGACCTGCTGATTAATAAACTTAATTGTTTGTTATTTTCTTATTTATTTCTTGAAATCTGTGATTTCTGGCGCCCAGTGTTTTTTCTACTATTATTAAAGGAGCTTGCAGCTGATCAGCTGATGATAGAAATCTGCGACCTAAGGCCATCGACTTTGACGCTAGCTAGGCCATTGCGGTAAGTACATTTCTGAGCTACCGTGGTGTATAAACGATAAGGGGGTTGATTATTATTAGTAATCAATCGCAGGTTGGCTTTTTTATTGTTTCAAAGGGGGTTAAATATTTTTTATTTTTTTTGCTGTGGTTCCATTTTAGAATAAAATGAAGTAGAAAGAATTTTTCGGAATTTTATTCCTAAGGGGTGAAATAGGGGAGATTATGTTTTCATGAGTTAATCAATATTTCTTACATCCGATGAAATATCGACTTGGTATTTGCTTGCAAAAATTTTCAATGCAAATACCTAGAAACCTACTTCAGCATTTTGCACTAATCAACCCCTAACGATGAAAATATGGATTCGGGGAAAATTAAAGAACCCTTCCTATCTCCTTTGTTTATTGAGTTAGATCATTCTTTTTTTGCCTGTAGATGTATTTTTAAAATACGTAAAAAGTGGTATAAGGGTTTTCTTAAATTTTACCCCTAAAGGGATAAAAAAAAGAAATTGATAAAAAAGGGGTTAAATATTTTAGATTTTTTTGCTGTGGTTCCATTTTAGAATAAAATGAGGCAGTAAGAATTTTTCGGAATTTTAGTCCTAAGGGGTGAAGTAGGGGAAACTATGTTTTCATGAATTAATCAATATCTCTTACACCCGATGAAATATCGACTTGGTATTTGCTTGCAAAGATTTTCAATGCAAACACCTAGAAACCTATTTCAGGATTTTGCACTAATCAACCCCTAACGATGAAAATATGGATTCGGGGAAAATTAAAGAACCCTTCCTATCTCCTTTGTTTATTGAGTTAGATCATTCTTTTTTTGCCTGTAGATGTATTTTTAAAATACGTAAAAAGTGGTATATGGGTTTTTTTAAATTTCACCCCTAAAAGGATAAAAAAAAAGAAAACTGGAAAAAAGGGGGTTAAATATTTTTGATTTTTTTGCTGTGGTTCCATTTTAGAATAAAATGAGGCAGTAAGAATTTTTAGGAATTTTAGTCCTAAGGGGTGAAGTAGGGGAAACTATGTTTTCATGAATTAATCAATATCTCTTACACTCGATGAAATATCGACTTGGTATTTGCTTGCAAAAATTTTCAGTGCAAATACCTAGAAACCTATTTCAGGATTTTGCACTAATCAACCCCTAACGATGAAAATATGGATTCGGGGAAAATTAAAGAACCCTTCCTATCTCCTTTGTTTATTGAGTTAGATCATTCTTTTTTTGCCTGTAGATGTATTTTTAAAATACGTAAAAAGTGGTATAAGGGTTTTCTTAAATTTTACCCCTAAAGGGATAAAAAAAAGAAAACTGATAAAAAGGGGGTTAAATATTTTAGATTTTTTTGCTGTGGTTCCATTTTAGAATAAAATGAGGCAGTAAGAATTTTTCGGAATTTTAGTCCTAAGGGGTGAAGTAGGGGAAACTATGTTTTCATGAATTAATCAATATCTCTTACACCCGATGAAATATCGACTTGGTATTTGCTTGCAAAGATTTTCAATGCAAACACCTAGAAACCTATTTCAGGATTTTGCACTAATCAACCCCTAACGATGAAAATATGGATTCGGGGAAAATTAAAGAACCCTTCCTATCTCCTTTGTTTATTGAGTTAGATCATTCTTTTTTTGCCTGTAGATGTATTTTTAAAATACGTAAAAAGTGGTATATGGGTTTTTTTAAATTTCACCCCTAAAAGGATAAAAAAAAGAAAACTGAAAAAAAGGGGGTTAAATATTTTTGATTTTTTTGCTGTGGTTCCATTTTAGAATAAAATGAGGCAGTAAGAATTTTTAGGAATTTTAGTCCTAAGGGGTGAAGTAGGGGAAACTATGTTTTCATGAATTAATCAATATCTCTTACACTCGATGAAATATCGACTTGGTATTTGCTTGCAAAAATTTTCAGTGCAAATACCTAGAAACCTATTTCAGGATTTTGCACTAATCAACCCCTAACGATGAAAATATGGATTCGGGGAAAATTAAAGAACCCTTCCTATCTCCTTTGTTTATTGAGCTAGATCAGGGGTGGCGAACCAATGGCACGCGTGCCATTGATGGCACGCGATAAAATAATTTGGGCACGACATTCATTAAGGAATTTAGGTACCTAATTGAAACAATTTATATTCAACAATGAATTGAACATGAAGCTTCAAGAAATAAAACAATTATTGTTATGATAGATCTCATTCGTGCTTTCGAGGCTAAATTTCCAGATTTAGTAACGATATTGTTACCAAAAACTACAAGTATTTCCCAAACTTGAAAAAAAAAAACACCAGAGATTTGGATTTACACGAAAAACCAGATCAAGCAAAAGTCACTGAAGAGTTTAATTTGGTTATTAACTCTTCGATCAAAGAATTTTTATCGAGATTTTCTCAGTTGAAAGAATTATCGAAAACACTGAAGTTTATTATGTATCCTGATGTGACTTCACTTGATAAACTGAACTTGGCCAAATTTTATTGGTTGGAAATTGAAGAAATTGAAATGCAGCTGATTGATTTCCAGTCTAGTTTAATATGGATCCAAAAATGTATCGAAACAAAGAAAGAGTTGGAATTAAATGAAATAGAAAGACTATCAGTATCAGGAAATATGAGTAAAAATGCCAATATAAAAATTATGAAAACGTGAAATTCAATTCCAGACACATTTAGCTGTCTGAAGAAGCTGGGTTTTGCTATCTTAACAATATTTTCATCTACCTATGCCTGTGAGTCATTATTTTCATATATGAATAACATTAGACTCGCTTAGAAGCCGTTTGTCAGCTTGCATTCTGCTAAAAGTAGCAAAGTATGAAGCTAGTATAAGTTACTTAGCATCTAATTTGCAATAGCAGAAGTTGCACTATTTCCTTATTTTATTTAAATAAACATAACGTTACTATTGCTGTACAAAGTGTATATTTTCGGTTGCAAATAAAGAGTTTTAAGTTGATAGTATTTAGTGTTATTTTTTCCTCATTAATTATTAATAAGATTGTTTGGTGGCACGTCATGGCCTCATTAAACATTTTTTTAGAAAAAATGGCACGTAGATCAATAAAGGTTCGCCACCCCTGAGCTAGATCATTTTTTTTTTGCCTGTAGATGTATTTTTAAAATACGTAAAAAGTGGTATAAGGGTTTTTTAAAATTTCACCTTTAAAGGGATAAAAAAAAGAAAACTGAAAAAAGGGGGTTAAATATTTTTGATTTTTTTGCTGTGGTTCCATTTTAGAATAAAATGCGGCAGTAAGAATTTTTCGGAATTTTAGTCCTAAGGGGTGAAATAAGGGAAACTATGTTTTCATGAATTGATCAATATCTCTTACACCCGATGAAATATCGACTTGGTATTTGCTTGCAAAGATTATCAATGCAATACCTAGAAACCTATTTCAGGATTTTGCACTAATCAACCCCTAACGATGAAAATATATATTCGGGGAAAATTAAAGAACCCTTCCTATCTCCTTTGTTTATTGAGTTAGATCATTCTTTTTTTGCCTGTAGATGTATTTTTAAAATACGTAAAAACTGGTATAAGGATTTTTTTAAATTTCACCCCTAAAGGGATAAAAAAAGAAAACTGAAAAAAGGGGGTTAAATATTTTTGATTTGTTTGCTGTGGTTCCATTTTAGAATAAAATGAGGCAGTAAGAATTTTTCGGAATTTTAGTCCTAAGGGGTGAAGTAGGGGAAACTATGTTTTCATGAATTAATCAATATCTCTTACACCCGATGAAATATCCACTTGGTATTTGCTTGCAAAGATTTTCAATGCAAATACCTAGAAACCTATTTCAGGATTTTGCACTAATCAACCCCTAACGATGAAAATATGGATTCTTGGAAAATTAAAGAACCCTTCCTATCTCCGTTGTTTATTGAGTTAGATTATTCTTTTTTTTTGCCTGTAGATGTATTTTTAAAATACGTAATAACTGGTATAAGGATTTTTTAAAATTTCACCCCTAAAGGGACAAAAAAAAGAAAACTGAAAAAAAGGGGGTTAAATATTTTTGATTTGTTTGCTGTGGTTCCATTTTAGAATAAAATGAGGCAGTAAGAATTTTTCGGAATTTTAGTCCTAAGGGGTGAAATAGGGGAAACTATGTTTTTATGAATTAATCAATATCTCTTACACCCGATGAAATATCGACTTGGTATTTGCTTGCAAAGATTTTCAATGCAAATACCTAGAAACCTATTTCAGGATTTTGCACTAATCAACCCCTAACGATGAAAATATGGATTCGGGGAAAATTAAAGAACCCTTCCTATCTCCTTTGTTTATTGAGTTAGATCATTCTTTTTTTTGCCTGTAGATGTGTTTTTAAAATACGTAAAAAGTGGTATAAGGGTTTTTTTTAATTTCACCCCTAAAGGGATAAAAAAAGACAACTGAAAAAAGGGGGTTAAATATTTTTGATTTTTTTGCTGTGGTTCCATTTTAGAATAAAATGAGGCAGTAAGAATTTTTCGGAATTTTAGTCCTAAGGGGTGAAATAGGGGAAACTATGTTTTCATGAATTAATCAATATCTCTTACACCCGATGAAATATCGACTTGGCATTTGCTTGCAAAGATTTTCAATGCAAATACCTAGAAACCTATTTCAGGATTTTGCACTAATCAACCGCTAACGATGAAAATATGGATTCGGGGAAAATTAAAGAACCCTTCCTATCTCCTTTGTTTATTGAGTTAGATCATTCTGCTTTTGCCTGTAGATGTATTTTAAAATATGTAAAAGGTGGTTGTATAAGGTTTTTTTTAAATTTCACCCCTAAAAGGGATAAAAAAAACTGAGAAAAGGGGGTTAAATATTTTAGATTTTTTTGCTGTGGTTCCATTTTAGAATAAAATGCGGCAGTAAGAATTTTTCGGAATTTTAGTCCTAAGGTGTGAAATAGGGGAAACTATGTTTTCATGAATTGATGAATATCTCTTACACCCGACGAAATATCGACTTGGTATTTGCTTGCAAAGATTTTCAATGCAAATGCCTAGAAACCTATTTCAGGATTTTGCACTAATCAACCCCTAACGATGAAAATATATATTCGGGGAAAATTAAAGAACCCTTCCTATCTCCTTTGTTTATTGAGTTAGATCATTCCTTTTTTACCTGTATATGTAATTTAAAATATGTAGAAAGTGGTAGAAGGGTTCTTCAGAATTTCATCCCTAAAGGGATAAAAAAGAAAACTGAAAAAATAGGGGGTTAAATATTTTTGATTTTTTTGCTGTGGCTCCATTTTAGAATAAAATGAGGCAGTAAGAATTTTTCGGAATTTCATTCCTAAGGGGTGAACTAGGGGAAACTATGTTGTCATGAATTAATCAATATCTCTTACACCCGATGAAATATCGACTTGATATTTGCTTGCACAGATTTTCAATGCAAATGCCTAGAAACGTATTTCAGGATTTTGCACTAATCAGCCCCTCACGATGAAAATATGGATTCGGTGAAAATTAAAGAACCCTTCCTATCTCCTTTGTTTATTGAGTTAGATCATTCGTTTTTGCCCGTAGATGTAGTTTTTATACGTAAAAAGCGGTATAAGGGTTTTTTGAAGTGTTTATTAGCTCCCATTTTTATATCAATTCTATTTGATTGAATCTCTTTTTCATTAACAAGTTTTTCTCTATATTTTCGCAATAGTATTGTTTATAGTCGTGAATATATAGGGCATAATTTAAATATTAATCGACTTATGTTACTGGTTTTTATATATGTTGCTTCCAAAACGTTTTTAATTATTTATTAGGTAGTCCAAATTTATTATCAGAGTATAGTCTTATAATGCTAGTATGTTAACTGCCTTCTAATCGTATTGGAGACATGACTTTATCGATATCTATTGCTTGATTATTTCCTTCATATCCATAATAATGCGCAATCACCATGGTTTCTGTCAGTTTAATGTTGATAAAAATTCAAATGTCAAAATTTAACCGCGGTTAAAAATGTGAGTAGAAAGGGGACAGTTTCCCCCCACTCCTTTTAATTGATTCGCGGATTCGCGGTTTAATTCGCGGATTTCGCGGTTTTGATTCACGGATTGACCTAATTAATTTCGCGGTTTGATCTAATTAATTTCGCGGTTTGATCTAATTAATTTTCACATGTGCTACTGATTAAATTACGCATTAGCTTCCGATTAAATTACGCGCGGCCATTTTTAATTTGCTTCCGGAATTACGCGGCAGCCATCTTGGTTTTCTGGCGCGAATATTTGAATTTTAAATTTTCAGATTTTTTGATTTTAAACTTCCCGGGGTGTCGGCCATCTTGATTTTCTGCGCGCGCACTTTTCACGGCTGTCGTTTTTAATTTTGAATTTTCGCGGAAATATTTGAATTTCAAACTGCTAAATCTTCCGTCTTCCTCATCGAAGCTGCTCTCTCTCTCTCTCATGCACGGAGGCCATTTTAATTTCGCGCGAATATTTGAATTTTAAATTTTTCCCAGTTTTGAATTTAACTTCTCGGGTGTCGTCCATCTTGGTTTTCTCACATTTATTTTAATTTAAAAAAAGCTTCCTGCGACGACCCTTAGCCGGATCTGAACCAGCAACGTCAGTATTACGAGTCTGAAGTCTTAACCAACTGAGCTACAGAACATCGTGCTTGAATGCTATTAAAACTTCAACAGTTGTGTGCGGGTTCGACATCGAGCTTCCTTGTTGTAAATAAACTATTTTTTCAAAAATTAAAATTATAAGAATGGAGTTGCATGGCTTGTGGTGTTAAATGACGTGTAGTAATTTTAAAAAAGTGATTTTTGCGATTGGATGTGCCATGATTAATAATTTTATAATTTGTGCCTGCTATATGGCTGGATTCACGAGATTCTCATTGTCCCTACCTACTATTGGAAATTTCCGATCGGTTGGCGATAAGAGGTAAAGGTAGATCGTAAATATAAAAACGAGTTACAAATTTGATTTTAATATATTCCTGAAATACTAAGTATGAAAGGGTCTCATATAATATTATTAAATTATTTATAAAACCACGGCTATTATCCATTTTTCATATTTGAAATGCTAGAATATGGTTAATTTTATGGTGCTATGTGTAATTACAAAAGACATTATAGCCCCGAACTTTCTATTTTGTCATCCTCAAATGACCTAACAGGTCGTTGCCTGTCGGCCACAATTATATATATCAGCGATTATATATATCAGCAATAAGATAACATGAACAAGAAGATATACGTATTGCTTGAGTAAGAACGAGATAAACATAGTAGCAAATATTGGAAAAGGCTTGACTAAACCGTGTTTCGGCTACTTTTCGATGTTGAGTCCGAAGATATCAGCGTCTTATTGTATAAGAATGGTTGTCCCCTCCGCGTTTTTAATTTAATTTGCAAGCCGTCTCCTTAAAATCATGGGAACATATGATTTTGTCGCTCCTGGAAAAAGCATGTTGTGACGAACAGCAATGAGTGGAATTTTTTAAAATATTGCCCATACTACAGTCATTTCGAAAAGCAAAAAGTTTTTATTTATAAGTAAGCGTCTGAAAAATTGTGTCATTATATCGCTCAAAAGTGTATTTTAGTTTTAAAAATTCCAGTATAAATGCAAACGGCCGAAAATAAAAACGCAATTGACCACAAAGTAACATAATTTTGAATAAAAACACCCAATTTCGTTGAAAAAATGTTCTGTTTCACTTAAAATTTTACAAAACTGACATGTCACTTGAAATTATACAAAAAACGACATTTTTATCCAATAAGCGATAAAAAATACACCATCTCACATTATTTCACTTAAAAATTATCACATTTCGTGTTACAAAACGCTTTATAATAGAGAAAATGATGTAAAAACAGTTTTAAGAGTTATTTCTAAGCATAATTTTGCAAATGTTTTACACTTTTTTTCTCTAACTTGTTGCAATTTTAGCAAGATTTGAATAAAAAAAAGCAATTTCTGCAGCAATTTTAGTAAGACTTGAATAAAAATACAATTTCGCTGAAAAACTTCTAACCAAAAACGACAAAAACCATATTTTTATACAACTTTTATTGAAAAATCTTCTACCACAAGCATTTCTAGAAGCAAAATTCACGCACTTTCGCTGAAAAACGTACTGTTCCACAAATACGATATTTTTATTCAACACACGATGAAAATTGAACAAAAATCACGCAATTACACGCCATCTCACATAAATTTTTACAAAAATCGACATCATGTTACATAAACTATGCATAATTTTTGCAAATGTTTTACACTTTTTATAAAATGCATCGCTCAAAATTAAAAGAAATAGCAATTTCGTTGAAAAAATCTTTTACCAAAAGCATTTCGATAAACAAAATTCAAAAATTATTGTACTTTTGATAGAAATACACACAATTTTGTTGAAAAATTTACAAATATTTTACACTTTTTTATAAAATGTATCGCTCAAAATTAAAAGAAATCACAATTTTTTAAATTATATCACACCATTATGAAATCGTAGATTGATTTTTGAAATTTTACACTTTGTAGCTGTAAAATAACTTCAAATACTAATATTTTAGCTTTAGATTTTGTAATTATTTCAGATTCCTGAAAAACAAAAGCAGAGTAGAAATAAAAAAACACAAACACTTTGTAATAAACAAATATATTGTTCTTATTTCGTATAATACTTAATAATATAAATATAAATGTACAGCTGAATGTCTTATTTTCTAAAAATTTGCTAGCAATTTACAAAACGGTAGTTTGAGGTGCACAACATTTCAAATTAAAAAGGCTGCAAGTAATAAAATCAGAATTTCATTGTGTCATTTTAAAGTTTAAGATGCACCCAATCTAGAATTCCCTTCGTTTTTGGTGTTGATGACATCTGCCTTAGAGGCGTTTTTCTAACGGCCCTTTTTTGGAGGCGTTTCCTTATCGGCGTTCTTCTGACTGAACCTTTTTGATGTGGACTTGGATGAGTAGCTGGTGTTTTTAATTTATATTCTAAATCGGACTCGCAGTTATCAGTTTCCATTTCGGTTTTTCCTGTAGTACCAGTCGGGGTTGGCTTCTTTTGCTGTTTAGGTTTAGCTAGCAGCACATTAGCAACGTTAAGGTCTTTGATGTAATCAGCAAACTGTAGGCGTCCGGGTGGATTAATAGTTTTTCGAGGCCGCAGAGTGTCGTGAACTAAATCGACTATGTTAGATGCCGGTAAATTTCACCCTTTATAGTAACGGTACCCTTGTGATCCCAGCTCACATCGTTTGAGGCACTCAAAATGCGTAGGAAAACTTCAGCTTTTTTCTTAAAAGTTTTGGGAAGTGTAGATAAAATAATGGCATTTGATAGGCTGTTACTGGTTGTTTCAATGGGTATTTTGATTGGCTGCCGTGCCTGGTTTGTGAAATGAAGGTACCTTTGTAAAACCTGATTGTACTGGATCATCTCTGAAACTTCTTGTGGCGTGAATTCATAATTCATATTCATATATGGGTATTTCGCCACTCTGTAAATTAAAATATTAAATAACGAAAATATTAACAACGAACGTTTCGAGGGACAATCTGCCCTCGTTATCAACGAATAACAATAAAAACTAACAAGAAACTTATCTTTTTTTCACTGGAAGGAAAAACGACCAACCTCCAATGAATTTTTTGACATTGACGTTTGTTGATATCTGTACCTACTTGATCTCATCTTTAAGAATCGGTAGCCAACTATTGTCTAAAAATATTGAGAAAGACGACACGCAATTTTCTTCGTTAAGTAAAATATATGCCGTTTCCTTAATTTTTCGCCTAGTTGACATCGATTCTTTAGACAAGATCTTTGTGTTGTCCCATTGTATTGTATGGTTTTTATCCCTAGCATGTTCTACCAGCTTAGACTTATTGAATTGATACGTTTTCAACATATTTTTATGTTCTTTAACTCTAACTGCTAAAGGCCTGGATGTTTCACCGATATAATATTTCCCGCATTCACAGGGAATCATATATACAATTCCTTGAATGTTGTTCTTCGTTAAACGGTTTAGTTTTTGTAAGAACTGACCGCAAAGTATTCATCGTTTTGAATACCGTCCTAACATTGAATCTATTTTCAATTCGTCTAATTTTGTCAGATATACCTGGAATATATGGTATATATACCTCATACAAGAAAAACACACAATTGAACTAAATACACTAAAGAACAGTGACACTTTTTTAAATAAAACTGTAGTTAATCTGTCTTCTAAAGAACTAAACGCCACTGACAAATTAGTTCTTGGCAAAGGACTCAACTACGCAGTGACGCCAAACCGAATTAATAAACTTGATTTAGTTACAGTTATAGAAGAGACTTGTCAAAAACTTCCAGAAGACATTAGACAGGAATACAGAATTAGAAACAAAATCATACTAGAACGACCTTACACAATCAGACAAAATATATCTAAACAAGAAAAACATTCACTACACACACTAAAAACCGATAACACAATTAAAATTCTACCTGCAGACAAAGGCAACGCCACAGTAGTACTTGACACAACCACATACAACGAAAAACTTTTAACACTAATTAGTGAGGGACAATACACTAAACTAAATAGAGATCCAACACATACAATAGAAACAAAAATATACAGAACACTTTACAAACACAGAGAACAATTTACAGATTTTGTAAGACGTACGCTAACACCACACTACAGTAAACCACCACATTTTTATGGATTACCAAAGATACACAAACCAAATGTACCACTTAGGCCAATAGTTAGTTCTATAGGTTCTCCTTGTCACAGTTTAGCTAAATATTTACTTAAGATACTGACTCCTATATCAGGAAATACAGACACGTATATAAAGAACACGCCCCATTTCCTTGAAAAACTTAAAGAAGCAAACATAAACACACAACACTTAATGGTTAGTTTCGATGTAGTTAGTCTCTTCACTAATGTTCCAGTAGACAAAACACTCAACATCATTAAACATAGGCTACAAAACGATAACACATTACATACACGAACAACATTAAACGTTGGTACCATTATAGAACTTTTAACACTATGCATTAAAACGACATACTTTCAACTAAACAATGAATTTTACCAACAAGATTTCGGGATGGCAATGGGTTCACCTTTATCTCCCATTGTTAGTAACATTTTTATGGAAGACTTTGAACAACAACATGTCTACACGTACACCAACAAACCAGTAGTTTGGTGGAGATATGTCGATGATGTTTTTGCAATTTGGCCTCATGATATGGATGAGGTGGACAAATTTCTTGAACATATTAACAGTAAAGAAACCTCCATCAAATTCACATTAGAAACAGAACAAAACAATCAGTTACCCTTTCTTGATACACTAATCACACGCACAATAAATACTTTTGAAACATCAGTATACCGTAAGAAAACCAATACTAATAGGTACTTAGATTTTAATTCTAACCATCACAAAAACATAAAGACAGGCGTTGTAAAAAGTCTTTACGACAGAGCCAAAGTTGTTTGCTCTAATGATACAATTTTCAAAAAAGAGAAAGAATTTATTATTAATGTTTTACAAGATAATGGCTATCCAGAGATTCTTGTTCGGAACACGAAGCAATGCCACACACATACAAAGGAATGACACTCAAAAATATAATACTCTTACTATACCATATATTCCAGGCATATCTGACAAAATTAGACGAATTGGAAATAGATTCAATGTTAGGACGGTATTCAAAACGATGAATACTTTGCGGTCAGTTCTTACAAAAACTAAACCGTTCAACGAAGAACAACATTCAAGGAATTGTATATATAGTATTCCCTGTGAATGCGGGAAATATTATATCGGTGAAACATCCAGGCCTTTAGCAGTTAGAGTTAAAGAACATAAAAATATGTTGAAAACGTATCAATTCAATAAGTCTAAGCTGGCAGAACATGCTTGGGATGAAAACCATAAAATACAGTGGGACAACACAAAGATCTTGTCTAAAGAATCGATGTCAACTAGGCGAAAAATTAAGGAAACGGCATGTATTTTACTTAACGAAGAAAAATGCGTGTCGTCTTTCTCAATATTTTTAGACAATAGTTGGCTATCGATTATTAAAGATGAGATCAAGTAGGTACAGATATCAACAAACGTCAATGTCAAAAAATTCATTGGAGGTTGGTCGTTTTTCCTTCCAGTGAAAAAAAGATAAGTTTCTTGTTAGTTTTAATTGTTATTCGTTGATAACGAGGGCAGATTGTCCCTCGAAACGTTCGTTGTTAATATTTTCGTTATTTAATATTTTAATTTGCAGAGTGGCGAAATACCCATATAAGAATAGAATTATCATTAATGAATGTATAGCATCTTTATTAATTTGAGTATTTTTACTAATATATATGGGCAGTACTGCATTTTTACCGAATTTGTTTTTTCTTTCTAGCGTGTATACATTTATACGTAAATCATTCATTGTTTCAAATTTTGATATATCTTTTAATTTCATTGGAATTCTAGCCCCGAATACTTTAAAACTTTACTCAAATGTGGATACGAAGATATTCTAGCGGAATTCCCATTTGCAGGATGTAGTGCTGACACTACCGACTACAAAAAACAATATTCATCATCATTTTTTACGTTAATCACGGCCTTTTTATTTTTAATAGCTTGAGGCAACTCAATATATCTACCTACTGTTAATGGCGTGTAATGTTTTAAATTTACTTTTAAATGTAATATCTCGAGCAAACTCCAACCTGAATCACGTTCTTGAAAATCTTCTAATTTTGTCAACAGCTTATTCTCCACATTAGTCTCATACCACTGTTTTAAATTAGTACCAGAATCAATTTTTTCATTTTTAGTAGCAAACGTTTTTAAATCTATCTCGCCACTACTAGGTTTTATAAAAAATGCGCTAAATATTACATTAGCTTTAAGCATTAAGTTATTTTTATTAATTTGTTTTACTTTTATTGAGAAACTTCTGTATGCTTTTGAAAGAAATTCTTGAGGTTCATTGTAACCTAAATTTACAATCATACCTGTTCTTATTCGACTATTAAAACACGATTCTACATCTTCCCACACTAACTTGTTCTTTTGCTGCTGACCACTCCCTACACCCGCTCCCTTCTTTACTAATTTAGCTTTTAATTTTTTTAATAATTGCCGTTGACCTTTTAATAATCTTAAATTTGCTTCTAGCCTGAATGGATTTTCATTTTTAAAACTATGCTTACCGATAAATCGGTTAACAATTAAAATGGTTTTATTTACATGTTAAGCAATGTCTCAGCCTCATCACTATATTTTACAATCCCTATCGCGTCTCCGATTGTTTTTATTGAATTGGAACTTAATTCGGTAACGCTATCTATTGCAGACATGTTCGCGCGTGCTGTTGTAATACTAATTCTTGCAGACAGCCGAGCCGGTCTATTTATTCATCGCCGCAACTGATAATAAGGGTCATTAACTACATCAGCAAAAATTTCCAAACAAAGACTCCATTCAATTAGATTTAGCGATCGTGCAGATTTTAAAACAATGACTTCATTGTTCAATTTTTACCAGCCTTGCACATTTTCAAACAAGTCTGGACAGGTTTGAAGTTCCAGACAATAACATCCGGTTTATCTGATTCAGCTAAAAATTTCCAAACAAAGACTTCATTCAATTATTATTTTTTAGCGGTCGCGCAATTTTTCAAACAATGGCTTCATTGTTCAATTGGTAGACAATAACATCCGGTGCCCAGGCTCAACCGGATGTGAGTCATTGTCTGGGAATGCAGACTTGTTGAGACCTGCAGATGTGGGTGCCTGGAAAATATTTTGATAAGCGTAGGAATCTTGTAAAAATTTCAAAATTAGACTTTTAGCCCCAAAATTCATCGTGGGAATCTTGTACAATTTCAAAATTAGACTTTTAGCCCCAAAATTCATCGTGGGAATCTTGTAAAATTTAAAAATTACATTTTTACCCCAAAAATTCATCGTGGGAACCGGAAGTGCCACGTGACCTCGGTGAGGCCAATGATCTTGACCCCGGCTAGGTCAACGACCTCTCCCGTGACCTTGAAAAACTTCAAGGTCAAAAGTGTCCTAGAACACCCCTAGGTACACTACTTTAGTATACAAAATACTATATATGCTGGGTTATTTAGAATGTAATCTAATTAACGCAAAGCCTATCCATATTGTTCGCACTATTGGCGTGTAGAACTGTTGTAAAGATGATTACATCTTTGTTTTACATTAAAACGATTTTTCCTTTTTATTTTTAATTATCATTATTGCTTGGGGTAGAAACAATTAGCAACTGATATATTTTCCTTGGTGTGACATTCTATCAATTTTAAATATTTTTACAGTTGAACAGTGATTTTAGTTTGTTTAAAGCAATAATGTTAAAATAAAACTTAAGTTGTTTATACGTGAAATTAATCAGGATCAACGTTTTTGCTTACGTTAATGTCATTTTGTAGAATATACAGGGTGGCTGACTTTTCATTGTCCAGCTTGTATTTACTGAAATATGATACAAAAAAAGTTAAATTAGAAAACTGTCAAAATTGATCTAGACAATGGCGTACACAATTTTTTTCTATGGCCTATCGGTTTTAAGGTAGAATATCCAACTATTTTTAAATGTAACACCCTATATTTTTATACAGAATTGGATTCCAAATCAATTTATCTTTACAATAATATAAGTACCATTATGTTGTTAAATAGAAGCACGATATAAGTAATTGTAAATAAAATGTATTTCCTCTAAATATTTACTAAACTAACTACATAACTAAACTAACTAATTAAACTTATATATAAACTATAGTAAAAGATTAACATAAGTAGTTATGTATACAATTTAGTATTATTACCTATAATAACTGTTCAAAATGTCCTCCATTCAACTCTAAACATTTTTGAGCCCGCGTGATTAAGTTTGCCCTTGCTTTTTGCAGCATTTCATGTGTAATTAATAAACACGCAGCAAATATTATATTTTTGAGTTCCTGAAGATTTTGAGAACGAGCCTTATAAAAGCTGTTTTTCAAGAAACCCCACACAAAGAAATCTAAAATTGACAAGTCAGGCGATCTAGCAAGCCATAAAACTGGTCCTCTATTGCCAATCCAATTTTGCCAAATTTATTATTTAAAAAATTACTGACTTGTACACCGTTATGAGGAGGAGCACCATCATGCTGAAACCACAAGTTTCGTCTTTCAACTAATGGAAGATCGTCTAGGTCAGGGGTGGCGAACCATTGGCACGCCACAAAATAATTTAGGCACGGCAGTAATTAAGGAATTTAGGTACCTAATCGAAACAATTTATATTTAACAATGAATTGAACATGAAGCTTCAGGGCCCAAATAAAACAATTATTGTTATGATAGATCTCATTCATGCTTTCGAAGCTAAACTGCAAGTTTTCAGTAACGATATTGTTACCAAACACTACAAGTATTTCCCAAACTTGAAAAAAAATCTCCAGAGATTTGGATTTACATGAAAAACCAGACCAAGCAAAAGTCAATGAAAGGTTTAATTCGGTAATTAATTCTTCAATCAAAGAACTTTCAACGAGATTTTCTCAGTTCAAAGAATTATCGGAAACACTGAAATTTATTATATATCCTGATGTAACTTCACTTGATAAACTGAACTTGGCCAAATTTGATTGGTTGGAAATTGAATAAATTGAAATGCAGCTGATTGATTTCCAGTCTAGTTCAATATGGATTCAAAAATTTTTCGAAACAAGGAAAGAGTTGGAATTAAATGAAATAGAAAGACTATATGTATCAGGTAATATAAGTAAAAATGCCAATATAAAAATTATGGAAACGTGGAATTCAATTCCAGACACATTTAGCAGTCTGAAGAAGCTGGCTTTTGCTTTCTTAACAATATTTTCAGCTACCTATGCTTGTGAGTCATTATTTTCAGAAATTAATAACATTAAAGACTCGTGTAGAAGCCGTTTCTCAGATGAATCCAGTCTAGCTTGCATTCTGCTAAAAGTAACAAAGTATGGAGCTAATATAAGTTATTTAGCATCTAATTTGCAACAGCAGAAGTCGTACGAATTTTTTCTTTCATTTAAATAAACATAACACCACTTTTGCTGTACAAAATGTATATTTTTTGTTGCAAATAAAGAGTTTTAAGTTGATAGTGTTTAGTTTTATTTTTTCCCCATTAATCACTAAGTCAAGATTGTTTGATGGCACGTCATGGCCTCATTAAACATATCTTTAGAAAAAATGGCACGTAGATGAATAAAGGTTCGCCACCCCTGTCTAGGTAATCTCGGAACTCATTTTGTAAAAATAATAAATATCTCAGTTAACGTTCCGTTGTAAAGATAGAGCCCCAAAATTCTATTCACGATTGCCTCTATCCACACGTACAAGTTAACTGAAAAGCACACCTGCGCCCGGGCTTCAACAATTATGCGACGATTTTCATCGTTCCAATAATGTGTATTACGATTCCATTTCTATGAAAAGTTGATTCGTCCGTCCAAATTATTTTATAGTAGACGCAAAGATACTTCGGACAGAGCGAGCTTTAAAAGTTAAACCGCAAATGAGTTTACTATTGTTAGTCCGCTTAAGTCGTGCCAGGTATACGCAAAGGTGGGAATATTTCCAAGGTGGTATTTATTTCGTTTTGTAGTGAAGTTTCTACTTAATTTATATTTAATTATCTAATAATATTGAATGACAAAATTAATTTTACTAGGTAAATAAACACATTATGCGATTATGCCCCGATTGAGGAATAAATTATTTTTGCTCAAATGACATTCCTAGATAAGAGAAATCGACATTTAATGTTTCGTCGCGTCATATTGGCATTAAAGTATGTATTTACAACTACATCCCTTCCAGTAATTAGAATGAAAGATAAATTATATAAATCACTTGACTTGCCTTTACTTCCCAAATTTAATAATAACGTTGCTGTTATACTTTGACGCACGTTAATTATCATCTAGTATTTGTGTTGTGTTGTATTTTGTGGAATATGTGGAGACCATGGGATACTAATGAAATTGAGGATGAAGTTGAAGAAGTCGCTGCTCCATGTGATGAGTTAGAAGAAGTTGATGATGCGGGAGAGAGACCAAGCCAGCGATATTTTCTATAATTTTTTGTCTTTCTTGATTGTATCTTTTTTTATTAACAATGTTGTTAAATAAAAATAATAAGTTTTTAAACACTAACAAACATTGCGTTTCCGTAGCCGCATTTCGATTTTAAGGATATGGATTTGCTTGTGAACTATTACAAAGGGATTGTCGTGTGTACAACATAATCCCACCTGCCATGCTCATTAACCTTTAAGTAGTAGCCTGAGGCGTCCGAAATATCTTTGCTCCAACTATACTAAGATATTGTCTCCCAGCATTCAGTAGCCACTCACACACCCTGTAGGGATTGGACCAAATTTAGCTTAAATGGCTTCATCTTGTGTTTATCTAAAACCTTTTGAATTTTATACCTTGTGACATTTAATTCTACAGCAGCTTGTCTTGTTGAAATTCTCGGATGAGCTCTAAAGTTAGGTAGCTAAAATAACAACGTCATCATCGTCATCTCTTCTTTCTTGAACGACATTATTCAGACGCTCTGATAATTTACCGGTGGACCGCAGTAATTTTTACAAATGTTGAAACGTATTCACATGAAGTTGTCTTCTTGGGGTTCAAATTGTGATATAACACAGCAGCCTCGCATTTATTGTTATTTGATCTGTGGAAACAACACAGCATATAAACTTTTTTATTATTTGTGTATACGTTAGTCATTTTTCTTTTATTAGGGACAATTATTACACTGATAATAGTATATTATATACCAAGGGACAAAAGTGCATCATTTAATCCCGCGAGTGAAGTTTATTACCCGAGACGAAGTCGAGGGCAATAATCACTCAAGGGATCAAAGGCACTTTGGTCCCCAGGTATATACACTATTTTTGCACTCCCGGATTACAAATCATGAAATAAATTTGATGTTGCTGGTTTTAAAATTTATACGTTCGATTCGGAAACATGGATGGCTTAGGAAATGTAGATGAGTAACTAAGGTAATGTTGTAAATAATGTCATTTTGAAGGACTAAAGTTCCACTTTTGATCCCTTAGGGATTAAATGAAAATTTAATCCCTCAAAGATTAAAAGTGGCACTTTGGTCCCTCAACATGGCGCCTAAAGTAGGTCGTTTAGTCCCGGGAGTGCAAAAACAATCTTACTTTAGTGGGATTTGACAAGTTGTTTGTTGATTCAAGCAAATTCGACAGGAGTTTGCAATTGTATATCACGGCCGACTATAACAATTAAGTACCTATATTTTGTGAGTCTCTTTAACAAAAAGATGTTACTTGTAATACATCATTGTAAAAAGGAAATTATGTAGAATTGAATTCTGGAAAAAAAATACAGGGTGTTACATTAAAAAACAAAGTTGGGTATTCTACCTTAAAACAGGTAGGCCATGGAAAAAATTGTGCACACCATTGTGAAGATCGAATTTAGTTTGACAATTTTCTAATGTAAATTTTTTTTGTATCTTTCATATTTCACTAAATACAAGCTGGACAATGAAAAGTCAGCCACCCTGTATATCGATACATTTTTTCAGCTGAAGTTTTTTCCCGGGGCGTATTTACTTAAATTCGTATTATGGTATCATCTGCAAACGTATATTTTATATGATATTATAACTATCAATTCATTTATTTACAAGATAAATAACTGTGGGCCCAGCACACTCGACTCTTTGTTTATGTACAATTAAATAATCTCTAATCCAAGCAACTACCAAACTACCAAAACCATATTCTTTTAACTTGTTTATTAACTTATCGCTATTTATTGTTTAAAATGCTCTTTTAAGGTGTAGATAGACCATTCCTATTCGTTTAATATACGTCTTGTAACTGTGGCTATGCCGCTATGGAGATTTGGAAAATAAAAACTACATCTTGTCTTAAACTTAAGTTGCCGTACAATTTTAAAGCAAATTTTAAGTTTTAATAATACGAGGGCCAGGCTATAATAATTGAGAATAAGACAATCTACTAGGCCGTGAAAAACAAAACATACAGTATTATTTAGAGTACTTCTTTATCTGCCATTTAAGGTTTAGTTGTTGAAGTTACGTTAGTTAGAACCCGAGTTGTAAATTTTTTAAAGTGGCATTAAAAGTCAAAAAATTGAATTAACGAAAGATCATTTTCGACTCATGATTTATTGTGACTTTAAAAAATGTTTAAGCGCTTATGAGTGGAAGGAGAATTTAGACTCAGCTTTTAGCGAATGCACATCTTCTTTTGCTACAATTTACCATGGTATAAAAAATTTGAAATCGAAAGGAATTTTGTTCAGCATCAAAAGGAGCGGGGCATACTCCTACGACCGTTACCGAAAAAAACATTGCTGCTGTTAAGAAAATAATTGAAGAGAGCGATAAAGTCACTTATGTGGTATGCGTCAACTCAAGATCCACGGCTGATAAACAAGCGTACACGATCACCAACATTTAAAAAAATATCCATCGTTTTGTGCCGCATTGGCTTTCTGATTCCTACAAAACTGAGCGTTTCAGAATTGGACATGAAACTTTATATCTCCTAAGTAATGGCAAACAAACATTTTTTTTCCCAATATTCTGATGAGTGACGAAAATGTATATTCTCTTTATCGACGTACCTACCCGCCAAGAGGGTCGTGTATGGATTCAAGAAGATGAAGAACCTGCAGCAATGACCAAGAAGCAGCGAGCTATGGAAAAGTGATGTATGCGGTATTCTTTAAAAGTACGGGTCTAGTCAATGCAATTAAGATAGATGGACAAAAGACAGGATGTGTTTCATCGGACTTTTTCCACAGTGGAAAAAGTCCGATAAAACACATTATAATACACCACTGCCAAAAATTACATTCAGAGAACAACTGGACAAAAGATAGTTATAGCTGCATGAACACTAAAAAATGTTTGCCTGAAATGTTCAATTGAGTTCCAGAGAAGGAAATTACGCGACATTATGAAAATGCATCGTCCCATACGGCTGCTGTAACACCGCAGTTTTGACTGGAAAAAATATAAAATAAATAGAACACCCACCGTGCTCCCCTCGTTTAGTAATGTGCTATTTTTGGCTATTTTATGGGCTTAAAAGGCATTTGCAGGGTAGAAGGTTATTGTCTGAGGAAGAGATTATTTGGAAGGTGTTCCCAAAGAAGATGATTGGCAGTTTTTAAGCAGTAAAATGAAAGAATGGTCAAGTGAATTATTTCTGAAGGGAATTACTTTGAGCACATTTAAAATGAAATCCTAAAAAATGTTAACCGTTTTCTTTATTCTCAATAATTGTAGTTTGACCCTCGTAAGACCAATATTTTGCTACAAAATACACAGCTAGAATAAAAGTAAATAATTGAGCGAGAATAATGAAGATGCCTAAAATGCATACTACTGTGGGGACAAGCTCATACTATTTCAATGTGTACGCATTACTAATCAGCCAGACCGATAAAACGTGCCCGGCATTGTAAATATTGAGAGGCCCGTATTTAAATATGGGTGAAACGCCACTTCTCTTTTGTAGTGTTTGCCAGATACTTTTGGTGCAGTGGCGTAACTACCGAGGGGGCAAAGGGGGCAGCGGCTCCCGGGCCCTGAACTTCAGGCGGCTCAACGGGCCTCTTGAAGTTTAAAGCCCGGCAGGTCCAAACTAGGTCCCGTATAAAGTTTCAATGAGTCCGGGAAAAACACAAGAAAGCCTCGGAGAAATCTAAAACATGTTAAAAAGTTATCTGTTTGGTATAAATTTAAAATAAAATAATTTCTGTACACCCGATGCACCACGTCTTGCACGTGCACGTAGGTATTTCGCAGTCATCTCAGATTACTGATCTCTATTGAGAAGCAGAGAGCGAGAAATGTTCATACATCAGACATCATTACATCTTTTGTTAATCAGAAGTCTAGAAGATATCTTCTTGATTAGCAGATCAGCAGTTAAAGCAAAGTTATACTTTGAATTGTACCTCGAAATGTACGGAAGTGCCGAATTGCGGAAATAATTATGTTTTTGTTTGTTCCTTTAGTGCATAGGCTTACGCCTTACAGGATTTATATTTATTATTATTATTATTTTCAATAAAAAACGCGTATCTCGCTATAGTTCATTTTGCTTTGATGTTTCTGTTTATGGATTAAAAAAAATGATAATTGAAAAATGATAACCAAAAATGCTTTGGCAAGAATAGGACTTACACTTGGCAATTAAGGGGCCCGGTGAAGATCACGGCCCCCGGGCCCAAAATTTGAAGTTACGCCACTGTTTTGGTGATAGATCAATAGGCAGATATTGCCTAATCCTTGGCCACCTCCGAGACCCGATTTAATTATTGGAGATTTTTATTTTTGGGAAGACATAACGTTAAAAGTTTATAACGGAAATGATGGATGTCGAACAACTACCAAATGAAATCAGAGAATGTGTTGCCATTATTCCTCAAGACGAGATAAAAAACAGTTATAAGGAGTTTGAAAAGAGAACGAAGATATGGGTAAAAGTCGGACAAATGCCATTTGAATAGTCATTAGTTTTTTAGTTTGTAATAATCAGGGCCGTAACTAGGTATAGGCAGAGTAGGCCCCCGCCTACAGGCTCAAGCGACCAGGGCGCCAAAATGGCAGTGGGAAAAATTATTTCTTTCATACTAATGAAACAAAAACAAATCACTGAGTGGGCAATGTTACGGACAAATTAATTTGTAATATTAAGGATTTTATCCTAAGTAATGCGAATTATGATCAAGGGAATTGCTGCCAATCTGGTCGACACATTACATTCCATGCTAACGATCATTTTCTAAATTATAACAAATTACGAAGTTTCTAAGGTCAATTATATGTAGGGTTGCCAGACGTCCCGTATTTCCCGGGACGTCCCGTATTTTTAGCTAATAAATAATTGTCCCGCCGGGACAGCCTCTGTCCCGTATTTTAACACCACGTGATCAAAAGTCAAAATTACGAAGTACTTTTCCCTATTCTTATTACATTACATAACACCGAGCTGCCTGCTCGCCGCCGCTGGCTATTCTTTCCAGTGAAATGCGCATTGACGACAATCAACTATTTCCCTTCTTTGTTTTGCATGTGCATTTATCCATTAATATGTTTCGTTTCGCTTACGCCGGACCGCATAATGCTAATTATATTGCAATATTACTGATACTGCTGTTCAAAAGTATTTAGTATTTAGTTTGAGTTAGTTTGTATCGTATAATACAAAGTACATACCCACAGAAAGGGCATTTTTGCAAATGGTACTAAAATGGACGGATGTTAGGAATAAATGGACACCAGATCTAATTCAAGCCGAGCTACTAATAAGGTTTAATTACGATTTTAATTGTATAGAGTTATATAAATATGTTAAAAGCAAAAAAGAAATCATAAAACTTTCGCAATCTGCGACAAAATATTCAAAATGGTTTGTAGTTTTGAGTTATAATAAAACTTTGGTACAATATTTGTTTTGTTTAATTTGTCCCGGGAAAAAATACAAAATCCCGTTTTTTTCTACTATTTTGTTCATTTGTCCCTTAATGTAAAAAGAAAAATCTGGCAACCCTAATTATATGTCAAGACAGAGTGTCTTACACAGGCTTAAAATCAACAGAGAGACCTCTTACAAACTATTTCATTTGAACTACTTATATACGTATTTCAAAATTTGTAACAAAAAAAAGAAAAACTTATAGCTACAATAAATACCAATAAATTAAACTTTTAAAGTGAGGTGACAGGTACGAGAAGTACCTTTAAGTATTATTATTATTTATGTTTTGTGTTCATATGATACTAAGCATAATCATGTGAACTTATTATTTAGAATTGCGTTTTATGTTTTCTATTCGAATTCCCATTATTTTGTTTATGTTTTTAATAACACTGAAATAGTAAAAGAAAACGCTTAGTAATGCGAATTACATGAATTCACAAAGAAAACGAAAAATTGCTTTCGGTGGGACACGAACCCGTGTTCCTAGAGGGAATATGATTTGTAGACAGACGCGTTATGCGCGGACAAGGAATGCGAACAAATTGCGCCCGACCGGCAACAATAAATACGTGACAGACGCAGACAGGCAGACACACAGGCCGAACACGCATCATACCTTTAAAATAAGGCACAACACTACATGCCATGTTAAACCGGTAAAAGTACCAAGGTTTTATTCAACGGTTTACTATTTTCTGGTTTTTGTAAACAAACTTTTCATTACTTTTAATAGGGATATTATCGCAAAAAACAGTTATTTATTATGCCTATTGGTTGTGTTTTTTAAAACTACGAGCAGAAGTATATTTCATTCAATAATAAAGGTTTATTACTGGCTTACCCTTACAAATCGATTTTCCGTCTTTGCCGCCCGATGCTAGTTCGAGTGGCATTCGTGGCAGGAAAATCTGCGCGCACCTCACACTAACGCACGAAATTTTAAATTCGGCGGGCGCAGCAGGCTACAGATAGTTTATATATAAGGAAATGATATATGTTCTATCGTATGCATAATATAATATGTATTCCCGTTATTAGAATTATTGTTTTCTGTTTTTGTCGTTTTATCTAATTTTATTTATCTATTATTTTGCGTTAGATGCGTTTTTGTGTTATGTTAAAATTCAAATGCTGATGCTTTTAAAATGTATCAAAGTGGCGGACGCGACTCACCACAATGCGGCGGTGGGGTGCAAACAATGCCTCTTACTTGTCCCAGTGACGGTGGCAGGCAGTTAAATGTAAAAAGAAGAAAAAACTACTAACGTGCATAATGATAACAATAATTGTGCTGACCGGTGGTGACCGCCCCCTGGCACCTTCAACTTCAACTATTGTTGCAACTCGTATAGAATTAGTAAGTATCTGGTGCCTACTGATTTTACACATTACAGCACTTACTTTAAATCGGTAAATCCGATCGGCTGCTAGGCGGGGCAACATGTCTTCGCGGCATCCCTCGCCGAAACAACATGTCTTCACTCTCCTTAATTACCAGGTAATCATCCATCACGAGCAAGAACCTCTGGCATCTATCGTTTCCTGTTGTTTCCAAAAAAAGCTACCTACATGACGAAACCAACTAATACGTGCATTCTACAGTAGCTATCATCTGACGCATTAACTAAGAATACGCATAGCACAGCATTGTTGCAACTCATCCTATTATAATTAATTATTGCTTAGAGCAATCGTATACGCCAACAACTCCGAAAAATATGACGCTTAGACAAACATCCATCACGCCAGTGCAAGAACTTCAAACATTCTGCCCCGATTGGAATTCTATCCCTGACCAGCACACATTCTTCAACGCCATATATTAGTTGCACTTCCACTTTGGTTCTATTTACCAAGATTGTATTATACTTTAGGGTTAAACATTTTCCAGACATGGTAAGCGTAGTAACCAAAACTTAAAAATAATGCACTTTCACAAACTACCAAATATTTTAAACTTAGCATATATTATTTTACCAGTTAGTTGGATTTCGTTTTAAATACCTTCCTATTTGTTTTCAATATATATAATATATACTGAAATAAATGCAGACGTTATACACTAAAATTAGTATTTTGTCACCGCTATCGTTAGTGTACTGAGGGGCGCATAAATGTTGGCTTGCTTACAGTAACATTTTGCTTAGTTACGGCCCTGTTAATAATATTATGTTAGACGCGAGTTTATTTGTGTTATATTAAAATTCAATTTCCGATACTTTTGAAATGTGTCAACGTGGTGGATGCAACTCACCCATGACCACAAGGCGGCAACGGGGCGCAAACAGTGCAGGTTCGAGCAATCCTTGACCCAGTGGTGGAGGCAGGCAGTTAAATGTAAAGGAACATAAACTTACTGACCTGTAAATCTCATCGATAACAATAATTGTACTCACCGGGGGTGGCCTCCCCCTGACCCCTCCGTACTGTTGGCAGAGACGCTACAATGCTTGGCCTTGCATCAGGCGGCATCAACCCTTTGGCCTCTCATCGCTGCCTTCGTTGGCTGGGTTAGCTGTCGGTACCTTTCGCTAGTACTGCCCAATAGGAATCCACTAGATTAACTATTGTTACAATCCGTACAGAGTCGGTAATAACTACCGTAGTATACTGGTTTTTCACAGTACAGTAATTACCGTAAATCTTGCTATTGCTCTCACGGGGCTTATAATTCGGAACTCCATGCTTCCGGTGCGGAAACACATGCTTCCGCGAATTACTATGCGAAACGTCGTGCTTTCGCGGGATTCAACTCTTTGACTATCACATAGTCGACTAGCAACGCAAGAACCTCTGACGTATGCCGGTCGCTGTAATTGCCAAAAAGTCTACCAAATACCATTCAACTAACTACGATAGTGCGTACATTCTACTCCAGCTAAATTAATTCACTCCCTAGAAAATATGCATGGCCGTGCTCGCAATTTTGCCTCGCATTGTTGCATCTTATCACGTGATAATTAGTTATTGGTTCGCATATAATCGCTTACGCCAAGAAATAACTACGCAAATAGCCCACTTTAACTAATACGTCGCAGCTCTACCACAACCCCAAACGTTCTGTCCTGTTTTTAATTCCATTGCTAACCGAGCCCCCTTCGACATGGTGCATTGGTTGCACATGTTCTCCGGGTCCCTGAAACAACGGACCGCGAGCCCAATACATTCTTCAAGATTATATTACATTCCAGGGCTCAAAACATGCCAGAAATGGCAAACGTACTAATAAAAACTTAAAAATAATGCGCTCCAAAACCATCAAACATTTCATCCCTAACAATTAACTACAAAGATATTTCATTACAAATAACTTTTTCTTATAGAATTTTCTTCTGAAGTAAATATTAGAGGCACGTTTTAGTGTGTCAAACATTTTAAAAAGTGCTGGAGTTCACTTAAAATTCCTCGAAGTTATTGAAACAATGACCACAGAAGAAAAACTATTACAATATGTAAACAACGTGTAATGTTCCCAAGGAGAGATTTTTTTCTGAACTAAATAAAATATGGACAACAGGAATAGCTCACCTGTCAGTAGAATTATTAATCCCGCAGTTTTTGTGAAATATAAATTTGAGAATATAATTTGTTTAACTTTGGGCCATTCATCATCTCTTAAATTTAGGACATTGACTAATAGGACCTTCTACCATACTGTAATATAGTTGATTTTTCTAAGTTAGGTTGTGCGTATTAAGCATAAACAGCAACAGAGAGTGTGTTTCGGACAAACATTGATCGTTAGCATTGATACTCACATAATAGAATAGTATTAATCTTTCTCTGGTATATATTTTAAATCATTATATTCTCTTCCTAAATATAAGTCGTAGTACGCCTAATAATCTATTTTTTTCAAATATTATTTCGTTATATTCATTAAAAAATCATTGATAATAGCGTACTACTTATTATTTTGTCCCTAAGAATAGAATTCTTTGAATTTTTAGCCAATCATCATCTCTTAAATTTAGATCATTGGCCAACAGGACCGTCTACAATGCTGACAATAGAGCGAATAGATCCACATGTGCCCCATATGGGAATTAAATACCAGAAATGTGACAGAAAAAACGAATTGTATACATTGAGCTTACTCTCAAAGCTAAGATAATCTCTATTCACATACAGTACACTCATCATTGACAATATCTTGGATTCAATATAATCTAAATGATCTGACCAGCTAAGTTTGTTATTTATTGCTAGACCTAAATATTTCATCTAGGCTACACATTCAATTTATTTACCATTGATATTTACACAGGGAACTTGTAGTTGCATCATCACTTTTTTTGTTTAAATACCATAAATTTAGTTTTTCTGCATTAATTTTTAACTTATTGTTTAACAGCCAATTATTATACACACTCAAATCAGAAATTATCGCATTCTCCATCTCCTCAACATTATCAAACCTATATAACATTACAGTATCATCTGAAAATATGTAATATCTATCTAGCAACTAACCCTGCAATCTTCATGCTGAGAACATACAGTGAGTAGAGGGAAGGCCCCAGGACAGAGCCCTGGGGCACCCCACAGTCAGCATTTTCAAATTCACTTACATTATGGTCTAATTTAACATACGTATTGCCTTCTACTTGCTAGGTATGATTGAATAAGACTAATAAGACTATGTATCTTACCTCTGAAACCCAGTCGAATGAGATCAAATGCTTTTTGTAGGTCTATAAATACAGCTATGGCCATTTTTTCTAAATCTAGGCCAGTTGATATTTTATTCAGAAGGTCGATAGTTGCACTTTGAGTGCCACTGTGTTCAATAGAGACAAACTAAAATTTGTCAACAGGTGCATATTTATCAATAAAGTAAGTCATCCTCTCTAGTACTTTTGAAAATATTGTAGTTACACTTATGGGTCGATGCTTATTCATATACTTTGGACAACCAGACTTAAGGATAGGACTTGTTCTATTCATTTTCAGTTCATTTTGAAAAATATCACTCTCAAGGCATTTCTAGGACAGTCTTAATATTCAGTATATCACAAACTGATACCTGGTCATGACCAGGGGCAGATTATCTTTTCAGAATTATTATAATACTACTAATTTCTTGTTCATCACATGCAGTTACAAATATAGTTTTATCATATGAAATTTCTCTAAAGCTAAGGTTTTCGCGCTCTTTTAAGTTTAAGTTACCTATTGTAGCATCTATATTTTGTATAAGTGCTTATTCAGTTCATTTATTATTATTGTACTTCTGGTTGGATTTATCCCCCCTTTTTGCACTGCGGCGTAAAAGACATATTGTGCTTCCCACTGCTTCACTTTGCCTCACAGAGGTATTCCAATGTCCTCAAAAAAGCTTACTAATGCGTTTAATGAGGTGTTTGTCAGCAGTAGTGGTTCCTCAAAGTGCTTTTGCCGTAGTTTTGAGTTCCTCGCACTCGGACAACCAGTGAATTGGAGTCTCGCCCTCCTCTTCACAGAATCTGCAATATGTGTCTGTTGCCGCCTCTATTGTGTGCATATGTTTGTTCATATAACAGTGTCCAGTAGTTATCCTTGTTATGTGTTTTATGTTCTCCCTTCCATTTTCCAGAAGTACCAATGTCGCTTTCTTGGACGGCTCCCCTATGAAGTCTCTAAAGTGCCTTGCTTTAGGGTAGTCGTACCAGAATTTGTGATGATTACCTTGTAACCAGCTTCTAGTTAACTTCCTGATCATGCTGTAAGCTATGTTACAGGTAAATAGTCTCTGGTCCTATCAGCTGTATTGCGCTGACTGACTTTGCTAATTTATCGGTTTTTTCGTTGCTTGTCATTCCCCCATGACCTGTGATCCACAACACACTCAGTTTGTTGTGTTCTTCCAGTTAAACCACTTTTCTGTGGAATTCATGTACCAGTTCTGATTTAAACTGGTTAGATGATAGCGCTTTCATAGCTGCTTGACTATCCGTCAGGATATGTATTCTCCTACCTTTGAAGGTTCTTTGCACCATTAATTGGGCGCAGGGCCGTAACTAGGTATAGGCCGAGTATGCCCCCGCCTACAGGCGCAAGCGGCAAGGGGCGCCAAAATTGCACTAAAAAACAGAATTTCTTTCGTACTAATGGTACAAGTGGCCAATTTTACAAATAAATATTAACAATTTTAGTCCATACATTACATTGCCTTGTGCAATTTACAAAGGAAATGTTATATGTTCACCAGATGGTAACAGCGTTTATTTTACAGTTCTCACTTATATCAATCAAATCATTGGAATGATTAGCTAGGCCTAGGTGGCCTTATTCTAATTATAAAAATGTTTCCATTTTTAAAACAATGTAATACAGCAGTGGCGACAAACTAACTTAAATTTTTAACCACTGTTGGTGGGGGTCCACTGATATTACATATACATTCACTGCTTTGGACTCATCGCTGATACAGTCGTCCATTGCAACAATCAGCAGAACTCCACAGACCGATTTTGAGAACTTACTTGTTCCACTACTATGGTATTTTTCGCTACAATCACTTTCCCGGTAGAATTTGTTCAATTTAAAACACTTCTGCGGCCATACGACTCATACGATGGAGCTTTTATTTAAAAAAAAGATATATCGAATTTGGCCTGATGCAAGGCTTATACTTCATGCCGACAGAAAAAGCTTGTTTTAAATATATTAATTATTACAAAAAAGTGTGACAGTGTGGCTGCGAATACATAACCTTATTCTACGTTCATATGTTACTACGCATAATAATATGTAATTATTTGTTTATATTGCATTATTTTAACATATTGATATGTCTTCACTAACTTGTACCACGCGCACCACATAGGTGGTCTTACGCTAATTAAAATAATTTTTGCATTTTTAAAATAAAAAAGTTACAAAAAAAATGTTTTAAATGTCTTTAATACGGAAAGCGCGCTGCAAGAAAAGCAACTTTTGCTAGATCAAATTATGGTCGAAATCTTCAAAATTCTCTACAAAATAGGTAAAAAAGACCTCAACGCTGCTAATAATACAGAAACAGTAAAGCGAATAACATTAATTTGGAAATTAAAAACAAAACATTGCAGCCAGTGGGATCAGTGTTCACTGATAAATGCATATGCTTATCGTTGCGCTGTAAATGACGCAGTGGCGTTCCGATTTAAAGTACACCATATGTTTATATATAAGAATTTGTATAATGTTCTGCTGACTACATAATGATATGTGCTTTTTTAAATTAGCATTGTTCTCTAATTTTGTTTTCTGTTCTCGTTTTATTTGTGTTGTATTTTCTTATTTCAACTTTTAGTTGTTTATTTTTAAAATACTTGAATAAAAAATGTTGGATTTATTTTTGAGTGCCTACCTGTTTGTGTGAATACAATACATCATACATCCGGAGATAAATGTAGAAGTCATATAGTGTCACTAGTATTTTTTGTCACATATATCGTTTTGTACTTAAGGGCGCAAAAATGTTGGCTTGCCTACAATAAAAGTTTGACTAGTTACGGCTCTGATTGGGCGCAGGTTAGAATTATTGCTGTTACCTCGGTCTGGAATACAGTGGCATATTGCCACAGGTTTATGCTTATTTCATTTCCTGGTCCTGCCCCATAAATACCCAGGCCTGTTCCATTTTCTGTTTTTGATCCATCTGTGTACCAGACTTCTCCCTTCAGTTTGGTTAAGACTTCGTCTTCGTTTCACGCTTTCCGTGTTAGAGGATATACTTCGAACGGTTTGTGGAAATGGTAATATATCTTTATTTTGTGCGACTCATCTGGAAGATGAGATTTTCGCGTAATCGATTAAAGATTTCAGTATGGTATCCCCGATGTCCAGGATAGCGATCATACCCTTGTGTTTTCAGCCTGCATGCCCCTAGTCTCGCTTCCGCCTCTACCCTTAGGTGTAATGGGGGAATTCCGAAATGATTAAATCTACAAATTTTAAGCACTGTACAGCATTAATGCTCAGAGGCACTATTTCTCACTCGTAAATTTCAAAGAGACCTGCTAATATATAAATAAATAAATTGTTATGTTTGAGGTATAGATTTATTTATTTTATGAATATTTTTCTGTTGTGTTTTTTTTTGTTTAAATACGAGTATTGTTAGAATTTTTGTGATTTAAATTACTAAAAATATAAATAGTATAGGCATTCTTTGTACCTTTTCGTCATATTTGTAAAATATTCCCTCAATCATTAATGAAGATTTTTTATTTTGTAATAATAAAGCTTATGCACAAATTCCCGATAGAAGTATTAATCGGGCCATAAATACTTTAACAAAAAGGGCTCGTGTATGTGTCGATCAAAACGGATCCTTATTTGAGCATTTACTATAATTTATATGTAGCCCTGTATTTTGTAATATTTTTGTTTCTTGTTGTTGTTTTCGTTTAGTAAAATAGTTTATAAATAAAAAACTGACGGTTCGTTTGTTTTTACATTTTGATTTTTCCAATGGTGTGTTGATTGTAAAAAAAACGTTGAATTGAAAATTCCACCTTTATTAATGAGTGAAACATAGTCAGGTTGCACATTTTTGAAATCAGGAGAATATTTCCCTTCTATTGGTCTAAAAATCCAAAATGGCGCCCATAAGAACTATAAAAGTTGATGATGGTTGAAAAGAAGCGAAACGTCGTATTTAAATTTATGATCGTCGTCATATGGTGAAGAAAAAATGGTTGTGGAAAAGTGGTTTCAGTTTTTTCCTAGCTTGCCAAATAAGAGCAATAAAAAATAAAAACGAAAATTTAAGAATTCAGTTCTTTTCAAAAATCTCTAAAACGAAATAAGATTTTTTTATTTCTCAACAGCATCTTGTTCAACTTAAAAAAGCTCAACTTTGCCAAATTTAAACTTATCCTTTATCATTTATAATAACTGAGATCCCCATGGTTACCTTCGAATTAGAAACACCCTGAATACGAACCTAGAAAGAATCTAAATTAGCAGTTTTGCTTTTTAACTATTAAAGGGTTGCATTCGAAATAAAATCGTCTATTATTCAAGACACCCTGACACTGTGTAAACGGTATAGGAGGTTACAGATTTTATTTTCATTGATGATTAAGTTAATTTTAGACATTATTGGAAAATTAGTGTAACGCCGAGAAATTAATAAATACAAAACCCTGCATCAACTACAGACGGATGATGTCATCATCTCTGTTACGCGATAACGCCGACCGAAATGTCCTTGACGCTTCTAAGAATTAGGTACTATTTGGCGGGCTGGCGGGCACATTTCGGCTTGATGGTGGCCAGTGACTAGTGTAATATTTGGGGTTAACAGTGAATTAATAGAAACTTGAGGAAATGGATGAATTTGTTGCGACTCTTCTGAATGGAGATTCACCGACCCGTGTGAAGGTAAGAAACATTTTCTACTAAAATAGACACTTAGTGAAATACAAACATTACGATAGTAGGTCAATAATTAATTATACGTGGTTCGGTAGGATACTTTTAAATGATTCGTTTGGAATGGATTTTTATTATTTACTAACTCGCTTATTACGCATTATCTCGATTCGCAGGCATTGTGCAACGTTGAAATATTTAGTGCATGGATGCGTGCGACCTGCGCTAGCTTTATTTTAGCAATATTTAATTATGACAAAGTTTATTTAGATAGGTGCAAAAAATGATGAAATTCGAACTCCTAATGCTATGCTGTGCAGTCAAAGTGCCCAATACATAGGCGTAACTTGGGAGGGGCAATGGGGGGCAGCAGCCCCGCAAAATTTTTTATTTTAAAGTGCAAGTGCAGCATTTTTTTGCAATTTAGGTTTAAAACTTTCGTGAAGTCTTGATTTTGCCCCCCTCCCCTCCACCCAAAGTGATGCCACAAGTTACCCTCATGGCCCAATACATTAAAATTGATTGATTAGTCAGCTATTTCGGGTGACAGTGAGACCAGGGCCATTCTTACATCTTCGTTATTTATGAATCGATTTGGATATAATTTTATACCAAGATACTAGACATAATTTCTGATTCTGATTTTACTGGAAATGATACCAACTTTAATTTTTTAAATGGAACACCCTGTATATTTTATGTTTTTCGGAATCTACGAGTCAAATTACATACCGTGTGTCCACAGGATGACGCACCATAGGGATAACCCAATAGAATAGAAAGATCGGCTAATGCTGTGATCGCCGGCACGCTAAAACGTTGTTTTCTGGCTTCTGACTCACCCCTGTATGAAACAAATATCACTTGTGACAGTTTATATGAAGATTTAATAAGATTTGATATTGTTATAAATGGTACAAGAAAAGGGACGGTGGTCACAGTACTGGTTGAAATTTATATTCAATTAGCATTATCTTATCTCTATGGTGCGTACTCCTGTGGACACACGGTATATAATAGTCTTACCAAATTTCAGTGAACTAGCCTGAATAAATTTCTGTCAAAATGTTTTGCTCTGAAGAAATTATCACATATAATCTCATAAGAGCATTAATTCTTTCCGGAAATTTTTTGAGTGCGTTCCAACAACGTCGTATTAATTTGCCCGAGCGGGACGCGAGGGCAAATTAGGACGGTGTTGGAATGCACGAAAATTAATTTCCGGGTACGAATTAATGCTCGAATGCAGATTCGGTAAGAAAATCGTAACGACACAAACCCTAAAAAGAAGTAATGTCTACCTACAAAAAATTTCCAAGAAATTTTGTTGTTGTCCTGGTTATGGCTCGTGAACTAATTTTTCTATTGGCCATTAATGAGTGCCGTACGATTTTCTCCTAAATTTTCCACACCAAAATCTTGTTCTTGTTAAGCGGCAAATTTACTTTGCAAATTTCTTAGCAAAACGTTCTGACAGAAAACGTCAAAATTAAGACGGCTATTTTAATGCACTTGGGATAATACTATTCATTATTTCCTTTATATATATCTATAATAATTCGTAATTACCATGGTTACTGTCAGTTTAATAATGATACAAATTCAAATGTCAAAATTTAACCGCTGTTAAAATTTTAATTACGACACGTGCCTATTTTAGGCACACTAATTTTGGATTTAGGCTCAACAAATATATTTTAGGCGTTTAGGCAAAATCGAATAGGGCGCAAAATGTTTAGTCTCTCTCAAAACGCATTTTTTATATTTACATATTTTTGAGTTGCCTAAATATAGAACAAAGAGGCATTTTGTCTAGAATCCACGCTCTGCTAATAAGGCATGGTAACAAATAGTTCAAGTAGATTGATTGGAAGATCAATGAACAATAAAGCAGTGGTAGATTGCTTAACTGTACCTCACGATTGTATACGTCGAGCACTGCCTGATTATTTTGAATAATAATACAGTAGAAGCTCGTTAATGTGAACACAAAAATCCCAAGCATGTTCAAATTAGTGCTAGTGCAAAGGGTGCAAAAAATTGCAGTTCTATAGTGCAAAATGTATATAATATATTTTTATTTGTAGTTACATAGTACTGTATTTGTAAGAAATTTAATTTTTTTTTATGAAAATATGTGTTTTTACATGGTTTTTGTTTTGAAACTGAATTTGCAACTGCAGTTTATTTATTAAGGGGCTTCTAGCGGCAACCACCTTTAATATGCCAATGACATCAAGTCGCGATTGTTGTACATGTTATCGAGTTTTATCTCTGTTCACGTTACTGAGTAGTACAGGAAAACATTTAGTATCCAGAGGACCGAGATTTTCATATCTTCGAATGTTCACGTTATCGAGCTTCTACTGCGTAAGTTTTTGTGTGTTTGATGAGGACAAATTTCAGTTGATATATGTATTCTTTTTCTTAATATTTACTATCTGTTGTAATTGCACTATTGGTATAATTTATTATTTTCTAATTCGTCTTTATTTTTTATTACCAAATTGCATTCATTTCGTAACGTTGATTTATTTTTGAATTATTGTCACTTTCGAAAAATTGAAATGTACATGTACAGTTGGCGCCATCGAAATGTGAACGAATTCTCGCTTCTGATTTTTATTATAGTAAATCCGTTCACGTTTCAATGGCGCCAACTGTACAAGTAGATTACTCGAAATTTGTAAAGTCGTGTATTATAACTTCCTGTTTAATAGAATGTTTCTATAATTCTTGTACAACCTGTACAAATAATCAACATAATAATGATAATAATTACTAGATAGGTTACAGAGCAGAGAATAAATCGATCGTTGCTCTAAAATGAATACTAATTATGTGATTACTACAGAGCGGAATTATAAGCACAAAAAAATTAAAAAAGCTTCAAAAATGTTTTAAAAAAAGCGTTAATTTAAGCAAAAAAGCATTAACTTTTACAAAAAATCTTTTATCATAAAAAACGTCATAAATGAAAAAATAGTAGATTATGCAATGAGGGAGAGAAATTGCACTGAAGCAAAATAGCATTCTCTCCAAGTTGCCAGTTGTATATACTATTTTTCTTACGTTGCAGGAAGATTTAAAACGAAAAACCTGTTTTTTTAAACGTCATTTATTGACATTTTAGTTACAATTATTTTAAAATTAGTAGCCTATGGTAAATTTTAAAGTTGGTGGCACTGTAAGTCATTATGACAAGAGCTCGCAGTTATGTCAAATTCGAGGTTAGCAGGTTAGGTTTTTGCGTCAGTTTGTGTCAAAACTGACGCAAAACCTAACCTGATAACCTCGAATTTGATATAATTGTGAGCTCTTGTTGCTCAGTCATAATGAAAACTCCCTAGGGAAATTTCTCTCCTCTAGGGAGTAATTCATTATTTCGCTCACGATTGTGGTATCGTAGAAACCGTGTTTTGCTCCCAGACGTGAAAAATAGCTATTTACGTTATTAGACCGGTAGCAACATTTTTATGGCCGCGCCAATACTTTACAGGTCGATCCCGTAGGGCGAGACCTGTATGTTTGGCAAGGCCATACAAATGCTACCGGTCGTGTATCGTATAATATTTTTTAGGATACTGCATTGGTAACTACCGTTTACATAGTTACAAACGAGTCCGGTAGATAAAATTTACCGGCCTAGACCAGTAGTAGAACTACCGGCCGGTAAATTTTATCTACCGGACTCATATCCTAAAAAATCTTATACGATACACGACCGGTAGCATTTTTATGGCCTTGCCAAACATACAGGTCTCGCCCTACGGGCTCAACCTGTAAAGTATTGGCGCGGCCATAAAAATGTTGCTACCGGTCTAATAACGTAAATAGCTATTTTAGGATATTGCATTGGTAACTAGCGTTTACATAAAATTTACTGGCCTAGACCAGAGTAGAAGTACTACTGGTCTAGGCCGGTAAATTTTATCTACCGGATTCGTTTGTAACCATGTAAACGCTATTTACCAATGTAGTATCCTAAAAAAACTATTTTATTTGAAATCGACATTAAAGTACAGGGTTATTCATTATAAATTACCCACCCCTTATCATCGTTATTATTGCCTATAGAAAAAAAAGTTTTAAATAAAAGTTATGTGGTTATAACTGAATTTTGTTAAAATGCTATCAAAAGTACAGTGGCGTGCATAATTAAGGGGATACAAAAAAGTAATATATTTTTTTAAATAGAACACCCTGTATATTATTAAATTTTTGGAACGACCTTTTTTTCCTGATTTCAAAAATATACCATATGTTACCCTTACCTTATACCGTTTTTGAGTTATTAAACGTTGAATATCTTAGTTAAACTAGTTACTGTAAATAGGAATTATTAAAGTAAGCTATGAAAATGCAACTATTTTGTGTGATAAGTGACATTTCTTTAATGAAATAATAAAAATTAGTTATCATTTATTTATATTTAAATTTCCTGAATAAAACTTTGTTATATTTAATAATGTTAACTAGTTTAACTAAGATATTTGACGTTTAATAACTCAAAAACGGTATAAGGTAAGGGTAACATATGGTATATTTTTGAAATCAGGAAAAAAAGGTCGTTCCAAAAATTTAATAATATACAGGGTGTTCCATTTAAAAAAATATATTACTTTTTTGTATCCCCTTAATTATGCACGCCACTGTACTTTTGATAGCATTTTAACAAAATTCAGTTATAACCACATAACTTTTATTTAAAACTTTTTTTTCTATAGGCAATAATAACGATGATAAGGGGTGGGTAATTTATAATGAATAACCCTGTACCTCGACATCGTCATTAAAATACGAGAAATCGGCATTAAAGTAATCCATTGTTTTACAACTTTTTTGTAGGTGGCGAGTCGACAGATAAACGTCAACCGACGTTAACATAACCTACAAATGTTGGTTAAAATGTAGTAATTTCACGATTTTTCGATTTCAAATAAAACATAATGTATTCCTCGGCACTGAAGTTCCTTTTTATTCCCCATGTGGTTTATTTGCCTTGGTCCTACGGGGCCTCGGCAACTAAATCCACATTCGTAATAAAAGCTAATCTTCAGTGCCTTGGTATACAAACTACTATTATTCATTGTACCTACTCAACTAGTGGGTGAAATCTTTCGACTTCTCTGCAGACTGCCAAATCTGTGGACTTTGGTTTCGATAAAAGTTTTTAGTGGAAGTCTGCAACGTTTTTAGTCATATTTTGTTCTGTTTTGTTGTGTTATTGAGGTACATGGGTACGTCTTATGGCAAATAATTATTACACTACAACTGCAAACCACCGAAACAAAAACGTAAAAAAAGGTTACTTCAAAAGGAAACTCTAACTAATTTTTGTTGGCGTAATCTCTGGATTTAGTTTTCCATAAAGCCGGATGATTTTTATAAATATCTATAAATCTGGTCAGAAAATCTCTGCCCATAAAACGGGTATCAATAATATTACTGGTTTCGGCCATTGTTTTGGGGAAGCTTATAAAAGTACACAAATCGACGGATTTAACCTGTGTGAGAAGACTGTGCGCTTTTGGGCATCAGCACTATCAGCAGACTTTTAGCATGCGGTTTAAGTTTTTAGACAAGTCTGTGCATGGTAAAGTCTCCCGTGTACTCACACACTAGCGCACAGATTTGTCTGCGGACTTTGACTGCGGCGGATCAAGTCGGCAGAGAAGTTGCTGTGTGTATGGCCGGCTAATCTCAAAATCTTCTGCAATTTCGCCTGCCAAAATTGTGACAATTTTATCTAAAATTGTATAGCCTTTTTTTTTGGAAAAACCTCCTTACATTTAAAAAGAACTATTTGACCAATTCGCCCAGGTGTTACACAAACAGCATCTTTGAAATTATTAACAAAAAATTTTTTCGCAAGGTATATTCATCGGGAACGTGCTTGTGACTATATTTATCCAGGAACATTTTGAAGAAACTATTTTGTTATTTTTTCAGTGGTAGGTTAGGTTTTGCAAAGATCGAAATTAAACTGTGCTTGTTCCCTGTTACCCGAAGTAGATGTAAACGAAGTTACAATTGTCTGTTGTTTGGTCTAATTTTTGTACTTCTTTAATATTGTTCTTGATGCAAAGTGGTTTTTATATGTGGAATGACGTATTTCTTTGTGGCACTGAATTGAAAATTTTACTAGGTACTTAAATAATTTTAAAGAACTTTATAAACTCTTAGGGCCGGTTGCAGAAAGCAATGTTAAGTCTGGTGTTAGCTAACATCGCGTCAAAGTGAACAAAATCGCATCAAATTTTGTTTACTAATGTATTAGTTGCCATAAGCATTTGAGATTTGATTCGTTTTTGTTCACTTTGACGCGATGTTAGCTAACACCAGACTTAACATTGCTTTCTGCAACCGGCCCTTAGCATCTTAATACAAGCTTTGCAAAATAATTTATATATTTTAATTCATTATGGCCTCTGACACAAAGGATGATGGGCGTTCCCCAGATCGTATCGCCAGATCGGCCGTATCGCTCTTGTCTGTATTTTAAATTAAAATCATACAAATTGAGGAATAACCGAGTATTCTGCGTGTGTGTTAACTAAAATAATTAAAGGTAGTAATACCCTAGTTTTTTAGGAATTTTGGAAAACCACTGTACTGACTGCGTTTTTAAGCCCGTCACTGTACCAGGGCAAACGGAATGCAACCAAAAGATATGCTCGCAAACACACCAGATTGAAATATTCTATTACGAAATGAATTAGGCGGAAAATAAATCCAAACTGAAAACTTAAAAATAAGTACTAATAATCACAAAAATCCGAAATATGCATAAAAAGGCAAAAAAATCAAAAAAGCATAAAAAAGTTTGTGTCAAATACTTGAATTTCCTGCAATTCGTAAACATTTTTAGAAATTATTTTCCTGCTTTTAATATTCAGGATAAGCTTAATGCTTCAAAATCCGCTCTCGCGTGATTACAAACCTATACAGCATGTACTAATTTTATTCAACAATAAATATTAAAATAAAATTAATATTCAGTACTTAATTGTTCCTCAACATTTCAAATAGCTTCATATTTCGTATGGAATGTCTGGTTTGTAAAAAAGGTTATATACAGGGTGTCAACAATTTTATTAGACAAGTCATAACTTTTAGAGTATTAGGTATATCAAAATGAGATTTGGTATGGACAAATGGTATAGGGGGAGGAGAGTTTTCTCATATTTTTCACTTTCTGGTCACTTCCGGTTTTACCGGAAATGGCTCCGGTTTCGAATTTGCAAATGGAACACCCTGTATATTTTTATATTTTTGGATTTCTGAGACAATTCTCGATCAGAATGTGACATTTTAGAGATTTTTTAAGCCTACTTGATTTTTTTAGAGACACTTTTAGTATTGCATCTAGGTGGCCATGATTGGACGCAAACCAATCTAAGGACCTCAGGTGATGTCAGAAAATTACAATCGCAAAGTTTTAGTGATTAGTATGATAGATAGGAATAAGACAAGTTGACAAAATAACATTTTCGTATCTAACTATTTTTTTTTAAATGGCGACCCTTTTTTGACAAGCACTTTCCGAAAAGAGGATATTTTGGCCAATCTAACGATACTAATTTATTTGCGATTGGATTAAAAATAAGCTCATAAATTAAATATTTCTCAGCAAAATACTATATTTATTTTCTTTTGTCAAGTGTGCCATGGATAGCCAAGATCCATAATACCTATCCTCTCCCTATACCATTTAGCTACGAGTAGGTATACCAAATCTCATTTTGATACACCTGATACTCTAGAAGTTATGACTTGTCTAATAAATTCGTTGACACCCGGTAGGTAGATTGGCCAACTGTCCGCCAAAAAGTCGCCATAATATGGGATTTTTTTTAAATTTTTCAAAAAACCACGTCAATAATTTGTGCTTGTCTAAAACCTATTTAGCCCCTATCATATATACCAAGTGATTGTTACTTATTTAGAAAATGGAGTTTTTCGAAATTGTCAAAAACCAAAAAGTGCTATTTTTCGGAAATTTAAGTAAGATTTCAGTGAGATTTTTTTAGAGTTTGTTATCTTCAGCTAACTGAACAATCTCAAGGCCAGAAAACACTTAATTTTTTTAACTTTAGTTGAAGTAAAATTTTAATTTTTTAAATATTTTTCAAAATTTCACATCCCAAGACTTAATATTAAAATTAATTTTTTTTCTGTGAAAACTTTTAACGATTTATAATTGGAAAAAATAATATAAATGTTAATTATTTCTTTAGTTTTTTACTATTTACAGAAAAGTAGTATGTTTGCATAATTGTTACGTTTTCTATGCAAAGCGCTTTTTAGGCGAAATATTTTTCAATTGTAATTAGTATCTATTTAAATGGCTTCTAGAAACTCTAATCTAGCCCTGTTAGTGAATTACTGTTACAAAAATCCTGTAAATGTTCTTTTACAGTTGTCTAAATGAGATTTTTTAGAACATGTAAATTGGATAAAAAATTATCAAAAAATTTCACACCGGTTGCCCCAGGCCAATAAATTTTAAAATCTCATTATTTAAGGTGCCGAATGCTTTCGAGACACTGGAATGAATAATTATCAAATCGTTTGTGCTAATAAGTAAATGCCATAAATTCCTTCTTAATTTTTTTTTAACTTAACAAAAAACCAGTGGGGGAACGCCGTCCCCCCTCGACTACACCCCTGGTTAAAAAATGGCCTGGTCAAAATACCAAATAAATTCTGCAAGAATAGCTTTCTTCCTGTGCGAACTGAACGTGCGTGTCAACTTTAAAGGGAAGTTAAACAAAGCAACGTTTCTTGTATTAGCATTTTAGGGATTCAGAATGACGTCACGTAAACTAATATGCAAACACAAGGTCACATTGATTTTAAACTTTAAAGAGCCTACTTACTGTGTGCGATGCTTCCGAGCTAAACATTGTTATACGCAGTACACAACCACGCCGTAAATGTTTCCTTGTTTGGATGCACGTAAAAGACTTATATTTAACAGTTAATTGTGACTTCCACGATGAGCGACTGTATGTGTAAGTGTCATTATCGATTTTATTTGATAAACCTGTGTCACAATAGATATTTATGCATTAAGGGAGATATGAATTATGTTTTTCCCCGAGATCTGTAAGGCAACCGAAGGTAAAAAACATGAATATCTCCCGTGGTGCATACAATATTTTTTTTCTCCAACCACACGAATAAGACGCCATATTGTCGAATAATTTTGTATAAAAAGTAAGTCATTTCGGGATGTCCACCAATTACCTTGGCAACTGTACACTTTTCGATTCATATTTGCACTAGTACAAAAATGGACGCAAGATAGGGTTTACATGGTAAATTTGAAATAAAAAACAAAGGCTTCGTCAATATTCGGCAATCGTCGTCGTTGTTGTTTATTTTTGCCATAAATGTTGGATTCTAAATAATAAGTCATATTAACGAATTTATGAGTAATTGAAGAAAAAATAGTATGTTTCATTCGCACAAAAAATGCGTTTTCGGGACGCGTATAAGACTCACCGTACTCCGGTGCGTGTCGTCGTCCGGCGATCTTACTTGTCCCAAAATCATGCTTTTCTTGTACTAATGAAACAAATAACTAATTTACTAGCACATTAGTAAGAATAGTATGAAATTTCAAAATGTCATAATGACATTTAAAATTAGAATATGTAAGTATAGTGCTCCTATAAAAATAGTGAAACAAATATTTTGATAGTTATCTATGAAAGTTTAGGAGGCATGTGTATTATGAAATCAGAAAACCAAAATATTATAACCTGACAAGACACTAATGACAAATAGAACCTAACCTCAAATATTTGGTCTGTTATTTTGCCTTTGTAATTATAAAAATTTTTTTATTATTAAAAACTGAATAAATACAAAACATACGAGAAAACACTACAATGGCACTTGGCAGTATAAAATATTTATGTAACAGATAACTGAGTAAAACTAATGCATAGTAAAACAGCAACAAACACTGAAGAAAACGAAGTTATATTAAAAATAGGTTAGTCGTCAGCGCGTCACTGGATTCGGCAAAATCTGAAATATCGCTTTCGTCGTTAACATTTATTATTATTAATGAGGAAACTTTTACGTTGCAAGAATAACAATTTTCAATATCAATAACGTGTTGTAGACATTTGTTCCAAAAGTAAGTATCAATTTGATTTACTGCTAGCCTAATATGATCTAAAACCGTATTGCTCAAATTTGGTGAAGTATTTAATGCTCGAACTTTTATGTTTTAACTGGCTCCAGACAAGTTCAATGGGATTTAGTATGCAGTAATACGGTGGCAATCTTAATACCGTATGATTGTTCTGTGCTGTCAACTGTATCTGTCAGTTCTGTTGAGTTCTGTCACTCGTCACTGATGTTTGAACTAAGGTACTATTAAAGTTCTCTAGTTTGAACCACGTGCGTTTTAGTTAACGGTGTTTTCGTTTCGATTTTTTCTGATTTATTTTTATTTGTTTAAAAACCAGTCATTTTAAGACAGATAAAATTAAACAACATGATCGTTGTTTTTCCGACTTACCGTATGTTGACTGAAAAGTAACTAGAATTTGAATTTGCCGAACTCAAAATGGCGGACAAGCTTGCTCGTGTAGTAAGTATAGTACCTTAATAAAAACGATTTCTATAATTTTTATAAAAGCAGGCATTTCATTGATGTTAACGGCTAAGCCCAGCCTATTATGTATTTGAAACTGCTGTTTGAAAACTTAACACTTAACCTCATTTTTAACGTGTATCTTGGATAGACGCATGTAATTTATATGTCAATTTGATTTTATTTCATTAAAAATGACAGGCACGTCTTCTAACGAACAAAAACCACCACTTCAATGGAATTATGCCAGCGTGAATCCACTTTATAAGCGATTCGTATATAAACCTAACCCTAACCGAACATTTAAGTGTATTTTTATTTTATTTCAAGAAGAGCATATCATATTAAACTTATTGTAAAGCGAAAAAGGGAAGCATACAGACTTGCAAAACGGGCGGCAACCGCAAATCAAAACACTGCAATCCAACCTTACTTTTCACGTTTTTATAAAAACTTTGGACACAATTTTGGCAGTGAAATGCCTTAAAACTATTTTATCTACGACAGTGTATAAAATTGCCTTTTAGTTGGCAGTTTTAGGTTTGTAAAACGACTGTTCAATAACATGTTTTCATTAGTTTACGTCGTTAATAGCAACGTGCTTAAAACATTTCATTCGACCCGTAGTTCGTAGCAACGTGTTTAAATTTTTAAAACACTCAAATTTAAGACCGGTTGCTATTAATTCTAATTTACATGTAAAATATTTTTTATATTTACCGTGTTTTCTAGATTCTATCGTAGATAAAATATTGTAGGATACACATGCGTAAAGCATGTTTAGTCACTCGCGGGGCTTAAAACGCTCGCTCTCTGTCTAATAAGGAAGGATAATTTTCAAGGCTGAAATTATAACAACACTTATTATTGTTTCTTTTTAAACTGCTACGTACCATACCTAATGATAGCATTTAACAGTTCTAATTTCATTCTATTTCCAAGTTTTGACTTATTAAAAATTCCAGATTGCGAGGTAATTATTTTGTGGCCGATAAAGCCGCTAACTGCAAAGAATGGCACAGGCCACGTATATGTACTAAGTCTGGGTTATATTCTTTGAGCTTTGCATATACTCCGTTATTTATTCCTACCATCACTGAAGCCTTGTCTGTGCCTATTCCTTGCTTTTTACGCATGTCTAAATTAGACCATTCAATAATTTCATTAATGCATCAACAATCCCGGAAGATCACGCGTTTGTAATTCAATTAAACCGAAAATACTGGTAACCACTTTGCAGTCGTTTGCACTATAATAAATTACAGAGCAACCTAAATACTTCGTTACTGTCAAATCGGTAGATTCGTCGATTAGGGCTCTATAGAAACTATTGCCAATATCTTCTTTTAGCATTTTAATAAAAAAGGCGCCAATACGTTTTTTATAATAGCTGTACTTTTGGTTCGTCCGATCTGTAAATTTTCTGTTTCCGCCACTACAATATATTGACTTGAAAAATAATGACCCTATTATTAACAAAAAAATCTGGTATGATACACGCACACAACTTCCTTTTACAGTGATCTTATAATTGGCCAAAAATTTGATTTTAAATTTTTAAGCATTTGTCAAAAAATTTCAAAAATTACAAATTCTACAAAAACGGTACAAAATAGAGCGTTAGGTGAAGAGACAAATTTTCTCTAGAATTTTAAGCTGCATTCAAAAATGTAATAATATACCGGGTGTTCTATTTAAAATAGGAGTTAATAAAAAGATAGAAAAAAAAACAAAAGAAACCCATTTTAGAAGTATTCAACTGGAAAATCACCTATCCCACATCAATACACATTAAAAATGTAATAAAAATGAGAAGTTTGAAAAAAATCGTCAGAGCCGTTTTTGAAAAAATAGAAAAAAACTAAAAATCACAAGGAAGTAAAAAACCTTGAATGTAGTTCTGCACAGAGAAGGAGGACACGGCGATTCTGCCTTCTGCAAGTTCCTATATGATTTCAGTTCTCTTTAACGGGGTTCTAGGCTGTGTATTACCAACAATTATTTGGGCATCAACTTATGATTACATGATTACACATCACTACTTTTTTACAACTAGCAAATAACACAAAATAAAAGTATGCATTGAGTTCAAGAACTTACTTTAGCGTAGTTTATGCAAAATCCCTTTTAGTGGAGTTTATGGTGGAGGAATAAACAATTTTAGTAAAACACACGAAACAGGTTGCTCGCGGGATTACAAGGAACAGAATCAGAGAGCACAGAAATTTAGAGTTATTCTTGTCATTATATTGGTGTCACTGGTAGCAAAATCAACACTAGGGTCGAGTACAGTGGGTAGAGAATTCTGTTTCATGCTATCTTAAATAGAAGTCCCCTATTGTCTAAACATGCAAATAAAAATTGAAATCATACAACAGGCTGCACGTGGAGAAACAGATTGATTAACTGTTAATAATTCCGTTTGTTAATGTAATGTTATTTTACCTTTTCGTAGCATCTTCGTACAAAAAATTTCTTGATTGTGGATTCACTTGATAATTGTTTGTTACAATTTTTTTCTAAAAAAAGCCGATAATTTGGATAGTTTAATTTATGGAGAGCGAAAATTTTAATTACGACACGTGCCTATTTTAGGCGCACTAATTTTGACTTTAGGCTCAACAAATATGTTTTAAACATTTAGGCAAAATCGAATAGGGCTCAAAATGTTTAGTCTCTCGCATTTATATTTACATATTTTTGAGTTGCCTAAATATAGAACAAAGAGGCATTTTGTCTAGAATCCACGCTCTGCTAATAAGGCATGGTAACAAATAGTTCAAGTAGATTGATTGGAAGATCAATGAACAATAAAGCAGTGGTAGATTGCTTAACCTGTACCTCACGATTGTATACGTCGAGCACTGCCTGATTATTTTGAATAATAATACAGTAGAAGCTCGTTAATGTGAACACAAAAATCCCAAGCATGTTCAAATTAGTGCTAGTGTTTACACTGCAGGGGGTGCAACAAATAGCAGTTCTATAGTGCAAAATGTATATATATATACCGTGTGTCCACAGGAGTACGCACCATAGAGATGAGATAATGCTAATAGAATATAAATATCAACCAGTGCTATGACCACCGTCCCTTTTCTTGTACCATTTATAACATTATTGTTTCATGCAGTGGCGAGTCAGAAGCCAGAAAACAACGTTTTAGCGTGCCGGCGATCACAGCATTATCCGATCTTTCTATTCTATTTGGTTATCCCTATGGTGCGTCTTCCTGTGGACACACGGTATATATTTATTTGTAGTTACGTAGTACTGTATTTGTAAGAAATTTAAAAACAATTTTTATGAAAATGTGTTTTTACTTGGTTTTTGTTTTTAAACTGAATTTGCAACTGCAGTTTATTAAGCACCAAATAAAATAGGGGCGCAAAGCTGTAAGGGGCTTCTAGCAGCAACCACCTTTAATATGCCAATGACGTCAAGTCTTGATTGTTGTACATGTTATCGAGTTTTATCTCTGTTCACGTTACTGAGTAGTACAGGAAAACATTTAGTGTCCAGAGGACCGAGATTTTCATATCTTCGAATGTTCACGTTATCGAGCTTCTACTGCGTAAGTTTTTGTGTATTTGATGAGGACAAATTTCAGTTGATATAGGTATTCTTTTTCTTAATATTTACTATCTGTTGTAATTGCATTATTGGTATAATTTATTATTTTCTAATTCGACTATATTGTTACTTCCTTTTACCGTAAAGGAAGTATTGGATTCACCCCAAAAATTCGAAATTGAGTTTTCAACAGATCTTCACGTTTTAGAGTCCCCTGATCCCAAAAAACATATTTTTTTTCATTGGTCTGTGTGTCTGTCTGTCTGTGTGTCTGTCTGTGTGTCTGTGTGTCTGTCTGTGTGTCTGTCTGTGAACAGAATATCTCAAAAACGAAAAGAGGAATGGCGTTGAAACTTCATATATAAGTTTTGTGTACTATGTAGATGAGACAGCAAGCTTTTTAAAAAAATCGCATAACCGGAAGTAGGTGTTTACTCTTGTGATTTTTTAGTTTTTTTCGATTTTTTCAAAAACGGCTCTAACGATTTTTTTCAAACTTTACATTTTTAATGTGCATTAACGTGAGATAGGTGATTTTCCAGTTGAATACTTCTAAAGTGGGTTTCTTTTGTTTTTTTTTCTATTTTTTTTATTAACTCCTATTTCAAATAGAACACCCGGTATATTATTACATTTTTGAATTCTGCTTAAGATTTTAGAGAAAATTTGTCTCTTCAACTAACGCTCTATTTTGTACCGTTTTTGTAGAATTCGTAATTTTTGAAAATTTTTGACAAATGCTTAAAAATTAAAAATTAAATATTTAACTAATTATAAGATCACTGTAAAAGGAAGTTGTGTGAGTGTATCACACCAGATTTTTTATTACCAAATTGCATTCATTTCGTAACGTTGCTTTATTATTCCTCTTTTGAATTATTGTCACTTTCGAAAAATTTAAATATACATGTACAGTTGGCGCCATCGAAATGTGAACGAATTCTCGCTGCCATGGCATTTTTTTTCTGATTTATATTATGGTGAATCCGTTCACATTTCGATGGCGCCAACTGTACAAGTAGATTACTCGAAATTTGTAAAGTCGTGTTTTATGTCTTCCTGTTTAATAGAATGTTTCTATAATTCCTGTACAACCTGTACAAATAGTCAACATAATAATGATAATAATTACTACGATAGGTTACAGAGCAGAGAATAAATCGATCGTTGCTATAAAATGAATACTAATTATGTGATTACAAACCTATACAGCATGTACTAATTTTATTCAACAATAAATATTAAAATAAAATTAATATTCATTACTTAATTGTTCCTCAACATTTCAAATGGTGTCATATTTCGTATGAAATGTCTGGTTTGTAAAATAGGTTATATAGTTAGATTTGCCAACTTTAAACAGGTAAATATAATGCAGGCAGTCTGTATAATTTTTAAGATGCAGGGCATAGGACAACACAAACGTGCTGTAATAATAATAAAAAAAATTCTACTCACTGAATAGAAAGTCGGCTTTTGCGCCATAGTTTTAGGAAGAAAAACTGTCAATTTCCAACCAGCGCAGCAGGAGCCAATTTTTATTAACTTCCGGCGGGAGCCAATGTTTTTTACCTACCGCATTTGTATTTGTCACCATGGATATCACACCAATGCATTACAACGTTATGTTGATTTGGAAATTAGACAAAATGTCACTACAGAAATTTAGAGTCACTATAATGATTTCCTAAAGCAAAATTTTTGAAATTTTACGCTATTGAATATGCGTTTGAAATAAAAAAATCATATACACTGTCCGCGAAAAGGTCGGCATAATATGAGATTTTTTTTTTATTTTTCAAAAAAACCACTTCAATAATTTGTGCTTGTCTAAAACCTATTTAGCCCCTATCATATATACCGAGTGATTGTTATTTATTTTGAAAATGGAGTTTTTCGAAATTGTCAAAAACCAAAAAGTGCTATTTTTCGGAAATTTAAGTAAGATTTCAGTGAGATTTTGTTAGAGTTTGTTATCTTTAGCTAACTGAACAATCTCAAGGCCAGAAAACACTTAATTTTTTTAACTTTAGCTGATGTAAAATTTTAATTTTTTAAATATTTTTCAAAATTCCACATGCCAAGACTTAATATTAAAATTCAAATTTTTTTATGTGAAAAATTTTAACGATTTATAATTGGAAAAAATAATATACATAATATCTAATTATTTCTTTAGATTTTTTACTATTTACAGAAAAGTACTTAGTTTGCATAATTTTTACGTTTTCTATACGAGGCGCTTTTTAGGCGAAATATTTTTCAATTCTAATTAATATCTATTTAAATGGCTTCTAGAAACTCTAATCTAGCCCTGTTAGTGAATTACTGTTACAAAAATCCTATAAAGGTTCTTTTGCAGTTGGCTAAATAAGGAGATTTTTCGTGATTCAATTATTTATATGTTGTAAAAGGTATCCGACAACACCGATTACTGATTATCAATTATTAGTTTAATACTATAATAGTATATTTTAGTCACTGGTTACTTAATAAGTACTATTTTATTTAAAAAACACTACCATAAAAAATTCATTAAAACAATGAACAATGTTTATTATCAGATTTTCACATAAACAAAGAATACACATGAATAAGCAAACTTAAATGAGTATACAACTAGTTTTCAAAAAATAAAAAGGGTGTAAATAAAGATTAGAAATATATCATAAATGTATATAAAACACAAATACAAAAATAAATGCAATTAAGAAACTATCATTTAGGAACCTGTACCAAAAACAGAAATTCTAGTTGGTAAAGCACCCACGAAATCGGTTACAAGATCGTCTAGGTCAGTGATTCCCAAAGTGGGCGATATCGCCCCGTGGGGGGCGCTGGAACGATCCAGGGGTGCGATAGTAGCCTCGGGTACATTTGGGGGGCGGTGAATAAAAATAAGGGGGCGGTGAAAGCTTAAAGAAGGAAGAGAAGATAAGAAGATTTAGAGAAACCATTCGTACATATTTCATCTGTTGTGTAACATTATTTTCCACAGAAACACACAAAATGCAAGTTACAGATTCATTTACTCCATGAAGACTATTTACCATTATTAAATGTTCTTATTCTTCTTCATACCATTTGTTACTTTATTTATTCAGTCTGTTTATTCTCCGTTTCTTTATTTTTACTTTATCACACCCTTTAATGCACCATCCAGAAAGTAAATACCATTATAATAAAGGGTTTTTATTATTCAAATATACTTTTACTCAAAATACAGGTTACAAACTCAGAAAAGATTTGTTTATTTTAAAAATATCATTTTATCTATCAATAATAATTTATACAAAATTTCTATATGGTATATTTTATTATAACATTTCATAATTAACTTTTTCAGGTAATCATTTAGACTTTCACTTTAGTTATTCCGATTGTCAGTTAATACCTACAAATTAAAATATAAGCTCTGTGTTACCAAACAACTATCCCAACTAAATCAACTTATATGCTCGAACCTTTTTAATAAACTATTCACAATTTAACAGTAACTGTATCTAATGTATCATTCTTTAAACAATTCTCAAATATTTATGTTGCACTTGTAATGTATAAATCCCCCTTGTACTTTTTAATTGCTAATTAATTTATTCTTTCAAAATAATTTCCTACCTAGAAATACTCTTATAGATAATTATCAGTCTCAAGAAGCTACCACTACAATATCTTTCTGTTTGTTCGCTTAAAGAATGTAGATGTAGCCAAATAAGTTTGGGAACCACTGGTCTAGATCTGCATGGGCTACCTTCTCTACAGTGTCCGCCAAAAAGTCGGCATAATATGGGAAACATTTTTATTTTTGATTTTTCAAAAAACTTCTTACGTCAATAATTTGTGCTTGTCTAAAAACGTATTTAGCCCCTATCATATATACCAAGCGACTTTTACTTATTTAGAAAATGGATTTTTTCGAAATTGTCAAAATCCAAAAAGTGATATTTTTCAGAAATTAAGTAAGATTTCAATGAGATTTTTTTAGAATTTGTTATTTTTAGTTAACTGAACAATCTCAAGGCCAGAAAACACCTAATTTTGTAAACTTTAGCTAGAAATTAATTTTTCAATCTTTAAAATATTTTTTTCAAAATTTCAGGTACCAAGACTTAATATTAAAATTCATTTTTTTTTATATGAAGACTTTTCAAGATTTATAATTGGCAAAAATAATATAAAATGTTTACTACTTCTTAGATTTTTTATTATTTGCCAAAAAGTAGAGTGTTTGCATACTTTTTACGTCTTTTATGCAAGGTGCTTTTTAGGAGAAATATTTCTCAACTCTAATTAATATCTATTTAAATGGTTTCTAGAAACACTAATCTAGCCCTGTTAAAGAATTACTGTTACAAAAATCGTGTAAAGGTTCTTTTACAGTTGGCTAAATAAGGAGATTTTTCGTAATTCAATTATTTATATGTTGTAAAAGGTATCCGACAACACCGATTACTTTCTGGAATAGTGAAATTTAATATCGCTCACTCGGCGCCGATAAAAAAATAAGACGCAAGTTCATATATATTTATGTTAGTGGTTATAAGAAATACGCAAAATTATAAATTAGGATGAAACTAGAGAAAGATATTTTCGAGGGGGGCAGGCCTCTCTGAAAATTATTTGAGAGTACCGTTGGCCCCCGTCGCCCCCGCGCCCCGCGGCTTCTAAGCGCCTGGCTACGCCCTTGTTAAAAAATGGCGTAGTCAAAATACGAAATAAATTCTGCAAGAATAGCTTTCTTGCTCGAACTGAAAACGTGCGTTTAAAGTTTAAAGGGATCTAAACAAAGCAAAGCCATTCAGCTTACATAATGACGTCACGGAAACCTATCTGCAAACCCAAGGCCTCACTTGTTTTTAAACTTTAAAGACCCCAACTAATCAGTTTTGCGCAGTACCTATGCAATTCGTGCCGTGAATATTGCGTTTTTCGACGTGCATTCTTACGTGTAGATCCTGATTTGCATCAGTTAATTGTGGCTCCCACGATCAACGACCCGTATTTTGAAGACAAATTGTAAGTGTCATTATCGATTTTATTTGAAAAACCTGGATCACAATAGATATTTATGCATTAAGGGCGATCTGAATTATGTTTTAGCGAGGTCTGTAAGTCAACCGAAGTTAAAAAAGATGAATATCTCCCGTGGTGCATACAATATTTTATTTTTCTCCAACCACACGAATAAGACGCCATATTGTCGAACGATTCATATTTGCACTAGTACAAAAATGGACGCAAGATAGGGTTTTAGATGGTAAATTTGAAATAAAAAACAAACGCTTCGTCAATATTCGGCAATGGTCGTCGTTGTTGTTTATTTTACCCGTATAGTGATTGTTTATTTGCGCCATAAATGTTCTACAATGTTGGATTCTAAATAATAAGTCATATTAACGAATTTATGAGTACCTAGTTGAAGAAAAAATAGTTGTTTCATTCGCACAAAAAATGCGTTTTCGGGACGCGTAAGACTTGTCCCGAAATCATGCATTTTTTGTACTAATGAAACAAATTACTAATTTACTAGCACATTAGTAAGAATGGTATGAAATTTCAAAATGTCATAATGACATTTAAAATTAGAATATGTAAGTATAGTGCTATGAAAATAGTGAAATAAATATTTTGATAGTTATCTATGAAATTTTAGGAGGCATGTGTATTATTAAATCGGAGAACCAAAATATTATAACTTGACTAATAACAAATAGAACCTAACCTTAAATATTTGATCTGTTATTTTGCCTTTGTAATTATAAACATTTTTTTATTATTAAAAACTGAATAAATACAAAACATACGAGAAAACACTACAATGGAACTTGGTAGTATATAATATTTATGTAACAGATAACTGAATAAAACTAGTGCATAGTAAAGCAGCAACAAACACTGAAGAAAACGAAATTATATTTTTCTGTTGGTAATATTTTAAGTCATCTTTTTAATATCTAAATCCTAGAATAAAAACAGCAGCTTAAAACACGTTTCCCGGAACGTGTTTTAAAAATTTTAAAATACGAAACAAATATAGCAACAATAATGGTTTATTAAATGCGTTTTGGTATCTTGAAGTGTTACATTTATTTGTTTAAGCAAAGAATATCTATATTCTTTGGTTTAAGGCAAGCAATTACATTCCCAAACTGCTCAATGCGCAGGTTTTCTTTCACATTTAAGGATGACTTCAGCATCGAATAATGAGGCCAAAGTGAAGAATGTGACGTTTCTTGCTGCAAATCAAATGAATTAAATATAAATGGAAATGAAAATAATCGTAGACTTACCTTCTCGTCTAAATAGGCAAGAAATTACCTCTTCTGTTACCGAGAAGGCTTTGTTATTTTCTCACCAATGGCAGAAATTTTAATAAACCTTCTCGTAAGCAGCTTTAGACTTCACGGGCAACAGATTTTCTCGCAATAGATTCCCTTTCTTTAAAATATTTTCAGGAATTTGATTTGACTTTGACATTTTTCTTTATAAAATAAACAACATATCCATAGCGACTCGTGACCAGCGTGGTTGATCAACAGAAAACATTTTGAATGGCGCTCTTGCTAAAACGCTTCTCGTATCTCGGGTGTCTATGCAACTCGACCAGTGTTGCCAGGTCAAAATTCTAAAAGTCACTAGCATGCGGTGGAAAAAATCACTAGATTGACAAAAATTTCACTAGATTAATTTAAACGTGAAGAAAGGTGGAAATTAAAAAACAAAATTATAGATTTCACAACAACTATAAAAAATAAACAAAAACACGAACAAGATCAAGTGTTTAAAAATATAATAAAAAGTATAAATGAATAACACACTACACCTACAATAATTAATACAATATGTAATTTAATCATACATTTTGTTATTATGATTTTTTATTATTGCATCTGTAATAACAAAATCATAACAAGTTTTCTGGCAAAATTAAGTTTTTAGAATGAAGAATTCCAGTCAAAGTGTTAGTACTTCATCTATTTCTTGGTTTTGTTTTATTTAAATTAACTGAACTCAAAACCTTTTCAACGCAGGCGCTACTATGGGGAAGAACAAAAAAATACTCATAAACTGAGAAAGTTCGGGATGTAACAAATTACCGTGGGCTTTTTTACAATTAAAAATTTCTTTCCAAAATTCTAAATTTTCCATTTCAAAATTAATGGCAGAATATTTTAGCGATCGAATTTCTCGATCTAAAGCATTGACATCCGTTATTAGGTTAGGAAAATTTAATGATTTAAGAATAACAGCTTCACGGGAGAGAAATCTTTTGAAAATTTGATGCGCTGCTTCGGTGTAAAAATGTTAACAAACGGAAATAATGTTTTGCACTATCTGTTAAACTATTATTTGCTAGCGCTACTGCGATATTTGGACCTAAGTACAAGTGCTCAATTAAAACATAATATTCCGGATTTTTCTGTAATTTGCTTAAATCCATGTTTTTAAATACTCTGGTTTGGTGTAATAACTCAACGATAATTTAAAAGCAGTTGCCATTCTTGGATAAAGTAAGTGAATCTTTGGAGCTTCAGCTTGTAATTCTAAATTTATATCATTAAATTACCGGAAAATCCACTTGAGTTCCAGTGGTCACAGTACTCACAGCACACTTCGAACGTTGATAATTTTTTTGCGTTCTACCGAAAGTAAAAATGCAAATGTGAACAATTCCCTTTCGGAGTTCTGTTTATAGCCTCGGGCACTTAGTTTGAACTAGGGAAATGCCTATTTTCTGTTGAGTAATTCATGGAATTTACTTACCTTCGCATTTCAAATCTCAGGCTGCCATCTGTTCGTCACAGCGAAAACTAATTTCTAAGATTGGAATAATAATAGTAGGTAGTAATTTGCAACAACGGCGAAAGGGGCGAAGGAATTTTTGCTTTATTATTTGTTTTTTTAATAAAATAGACTGGAAAAAATCACTAGATAATTCTCTTTTGGCAAAAGTTATCACTAAATCACTAGATCGACTAAAAATCACTAGATCTAATGAAATTTCACTAGACCTGGCAACACTGAACTCGACTGCGTCTCGTTGCATAACAACACCCTCGAACTTTAAGCTTGTGTTTTCGCACTCGTATCATTAATAACTATAAAAATAGGTTAGTCTTCACTAAAGCCCAGATTTTAGGCACTAAAAAACCCAAATAAGCAGGCAATTAAGCAGCAAAAGACATTAAAATAGGCAAAAAATAGACATTATAAAATAAATTTAGGCATTATAAAATAAACTAGAACTCGTGGCCAGCCTACGTCTGGCCCTGCCAGCGTAAAGAAACGGTTAACAATAAAAATGCTTGATTAGGCTGGTGGCCAGCCGACGTCCGGCCTTGCCAGCGTTAACAATACAAATGCGGTCTCGCCATTTGTGCGCGCGCGCCACTTGCTAGTAGGCAGGCCGTTCATGTTGCGTGTGCGCGCGCCTGCTTACGTTTGGACGGCCGGGCCGGCGGCCGGCGACTGGCGGCATCGGCTCTTATAATATAAGATATTTATTTATTCAGGAACATAAAAAACTCTTACTAAGGTGTAGGTACACATTACCTTTTTTTCTGTGACGTCACATTTTTCTCTCTTTATTTCACTATAAGGAATTGGACGAAACAACAAATCTGCAGATTTTGGTCAGGTCCGCTTTAAGTATGGTTTGTTTTATAATACTGTCAATGTGACATTTGTCCAAAATGACAGTAAAATAACGCGCAATAACAAGCAAGCGAGCAAGCCTAAAATATTATTTTAGGACTTCTTCGAAGAGGAGAAACGTCGGATTACATAGGGCAAGAATGTATTGGTTTGAATAATGTGCTATTTGGAGCATCCCTTGCATTAAAGGTTAGGTATAAGTCAAATTCTTTCTGAAGTCTACTACCTGTGATCTAATCTAAATGATCTTTTTGAATTTACTGTAATATAAGACGTACGTTTTTAACGCCATGTTTTGTTATTTCTGACGTCACGGCAAAAGGGTAATGTGTAGACTTTATATAAAACTAAACGTTTCTACTTTACAGCCATAATAGCAACAACAAAAACAAATACATTTTTATGAGAACTTGAAATTAACATAGGTATTTATGTCTATAATTTTGTTTCATTCTGTAGTTTTGAACGATAGCATACTAGATTTTTTTCCATTTGCTCTGGTTTTAAGCTCTGTTTTTTGTCAGACAATAAAAACTTATAATTCGAAAAAGATCTTTCGACATCACATGATGAACAATGCACAAATTTAAAATTAACCACATTTTCAGAATTAATACCAAATTGGTTCGGAATGGGGTCCATTTTGCCACCTAGAACATCTGCAAGTTTTCTTAAAACTAAATAATCAGGGTTTCTATTCAGGACTTCTTTTAATTTAGTTAACAACATTGCAGCTATTTTTTGTGGTGCATGTGATAGGCTTATCTTTGCCTCTTCAATAATTTTTATTGAATTAGTTAAATGTAAGCCTATTGTTTCAAGCTGCTTAATACCATCAGCCAATACTTTAAAATTACTCTTAATATATGCAATAGCTGCTTGCACTGTATTACTTGCTAGATAATTCTTGGCATTTTTTATAGTAATACTACTATCGTCTTGGAATGTTGAAATTATCTATTAAAAATTAGAAACCAGTAAGAATTTTACACAAAAATATAAGTACATAGTAGCAAATACCTCCTTAATTGCTTAAAAAATTTCTTGGTAGTAAAACACTGCATTTAACCAAGTTGCCCAACGAGTAATCACAGGCTCTGGTGGCAGTTGTGTATTTGGCAATAAATCCTTAAATCGAGCAACTCTTAAAGGGGCTTTTACGAAAACTTTTTTAACATTCGAAATGAACCCAATAACATCGGGGTACTGCTCACGAAGTTTTTCACAGACCCTGTTTAGACCATGGATGGGCAAAACAAGTAATATGCATGAGATTTTGATAAAACACTCGAAGATTCACTGCAGCTTTTAGCATATATGCTGCAGCATCTGTAACCATTAATCTCACATTTTCATGTTTTATTCCTGTAGGCCACAGTATTTCTGAAAATGCGACTAATCTATTAGAAATACTACAGTAAATAATACAGACATCTACATGACTTACGTAAAGTTTCATTTACAAATCGAGCAATTGTATTTGAGTTAGTTTTATCTAGTATCTTACAAGCAAGTAGATGAGAAATTGCAGGTTTTTCGTCAAACATTTTTTCTACTATAATATTTGCTACTTACCGACCCAAAACATCCGTAGTTTCGTCAACTGATATCCATATATCGCTTGATCCTATGTCTTCTCGTATTTTTAAAATGGTCTATTGAATATAAAATTATATTAGCCATAATTTCAGTAAATGTAACCTTACTTACATTGTCGTAGCAAATGCTTAAGTAGGATAATCTCTGAAACTTCTTTGTGGCGTGAATTCATAATTCATTTTCTTATATGGGTATTTCGCCACTCTGCAAATTAAAATATTAAATAACGAAAATATTAACAACGAACGTTTCGAGGGACAATCTGCCCTCGTTATCAACGAATAACAATTAAAACTAACAAGAACTTATCTTTTTTTCACTGGAAGAAAAAACGACCAACCTCCAATGAATTTTCTGACATTGACGTTTGTTGATATCTGTACCTACTTGATCTCATCTTTAAGAATCGATAGCCAACTATTGTCTAAAAATATTGAGAAAGACGACACGCATTTTTCTTCGTTAAGTAAAATGTATGCCGTTTCCTTAATTTTTCGCCTTGTTGACATCGATTCTTTAGACAAGATCTTTGTGTTGTCCCATTGTATTTTATGGTTTTCATCCCAAGCATGTTCTGCCAGCTTAGACTTATTGAATTGATACGTTTTCAACATATTTTTATGTTCTTTAACTCTTACTGCTAAAGGCCTGGATGTTTCACCGATATAATATTTCCCGCATTCACAGGGAATACTATATATACAATTCCTTGAATGCTGTTCTTCGTTGAACGGTTTAGTTTTTGTAAGAACTGACCGTAAAGTATTCATCGTTTTGAATACCGTCCTAACATTGAATCTATTTCCAATTCGTCTAATTTTGTCAGATATGCCTGGAATATATGGTATAGTAAGAGTATTATATTGTTGAGTGTCATTCCTTTGTATGTGTGTGGCATTGCTTCGTGTATTGAAAATGTTCCGAACAAGAGTCTCTGGATAGCCATTATCTTGTAAAACATTAATAATAAATTCTTTCTCTTTTTTGAAAATTGTATCATTAGAGCAAACAACTTTGGCTCTGTCGTAAAGACTTTTTACAACGCCTGTCTTTATGTTTTTGTGATGGTTAGAATTAAAATGTAAGTACCTATTAGTATTGGTTTTCTTACGGTATACTGATGTTTCAAAAGTATTTATTGTGCGTGTGATTAGTGTATCAAGAAAGGGTAACTTATTGTTTTGCTCTGTTTCTAATGTGAATTTGATGGAGGTTTCTTTACTGTTAATATGTTCAAGAAATTTGTCCACCTCATCTATATCATGAGGCCAAATTGCAAAAACATCATCGACATATCTCCACCAAACTACTGGTTTGTTGGTGTACGTGTAGACATGTTGTTGTTCAAAGTCTTCCATAAAAATGTTACTAACAATGGGAGATAAAGGTGAACCCATTGCCATCCCGAAATCTTGTTGGTAAAATTCATTGTTTAGTTGAAAGTATGTCGTTTTAATGCATAGTGTTAAGAGTTCCATAATGGTACCAACGTTTAATGTTGTTCGTGTATGTAATGTGTTATCGTTTTGTAGCTTATGTTTAATGATGTTGAGTGTTTTGTCTACTGGAACATTAGTGAAGAGACTAACTACATCGAAACTAACCATTAAGTGTTGTGTGTTTATGTTTGCTTCTTTAAGTTTTTCAAGGAAATGGGGCGTGTTCTTTATATACGTGTCTGTATTTCCTGATATAGGAGTCAGTATCTTAAGTAAATATTTAGCTAAACTGTGACAAGGGGAACCTATAGAACTAACTATTGGCCTAAGTGGTACATTTGGTTTGTGTATCTTTGGTAATCCATAAAAATGTGGTGGTTTACTGTAGTGTGGTGTTAGCGTACGTCTTACAAAATCTGTAAATTGTTCTCTGTGTTTGTAAAGTGTTGATAACGAGGGCAGATTGTCCCTCGAAACGTTCGTTGTTAATATTTTCGTTATTTAATATTTTAATTTGCAGAGTGGCGAAATACCCATATAAGAAAATGAATTATTAAATGCTTAAGTAGTTTTTTCGCAATGTGCTTTCGTTTGGAGTGTTTTGATTAATACAATACTTTTTTAAAAAGTTCCTAAATTCTTCACATTCAAGCTTGTTCCATGGTATACCTGCCGCAAGCAATGCTTGGCACAAATCTGTATTAAAACTGTTTGGTGTACATTTTATATTTGTAAGAAGAGTTTGAGCCGCTTGTTTCCTTTTATAAGAGTTTTCTTTATGCTTTGTGGTTTTTGTATGTTGATCCAAATGACACTTTTTAGTGCAATTAATCTAAAAATACATAAAAGACAGTTCTAAATTACACTTATATTATTTGCAGGTTAGGGTAATTTAAATTTTACCTTATGTTCACAATCTTTGCAAAACACCACACTTCCATCAGTTGTATAAAAAGATATACCGTAAGTCCATTTTCTTAACAATTCTGACAAATATGTTTTACCCACTTTAGGCATTTTATAGTATTTAACATTACAAGCCAGGTAAAACAGTTTTTACTGGCGATAGGATTGGGATGACTGGCGAGCCGTTAGGCGAGCCTGTCATATCTTTGAGCCAGTAAAAATGGTTACCTGGTGTGTTTTGTTGAATATTTTATTTGTTTCTCACTTGTAAATAACTAGAAATTTACCATTAATTCAAAATGCCAAACTGACAAGCAACTAAATTTATCAATATGACACATACTAAGGAAGACAACTCTGGCTTTGCACGCTATCATTTATCTATGAGCACGCTTGTAAAATATAACTGGCTAGCCAGTAAATTTTTTACTGGCTAGCCAGTTAAGAAACATTTTCAAGGTGAATAGTGACTTGATAAATTGATGTTTACAAGTGAGGAACAAATAAAATAAATAACAAAACTCAAATAATCGGGTATTACGATCAAATTAAAGCCATATACGGCGAAGCAAAAAGTTACTTGCAGAGCTGTTCAAAATCAACGGAAATTTCCAACCCCTCCGTAAGCAGGAATCAAGAGGAAATGGTGGCCAACCCCGAGCAAAAGGTTCGTATCCGAAAACTGCAGATTCGGATTCAGAATTTTAAGCAAGCGATGGACGACGCCGAACTAACACAAGAATTAGGGAGGCCCGCCATCACGACAAGGGAAATAAGAGAAAAATGGGATCGTGTGGTCGAGATGGACGAAGAAGTTATGTCGAACGACATGGCTTCAGAACAAATGCACTTCAGTCCTGAATATACTACGTTGGAAGACAGGTATAGAAATTTAATTATTTTATTGCAAGCACCGACTAGGAACGAGCAAGCAGCAGCCATCTCGCTTCCTCAAGTCAAAATCCTCATATACGAGGGAAATTATGAGGAATGGGCCACTTTCAAGGACCTGTTCACTAAATTAGTAGATAACAACCAGAATATGGCTTTAATGTAATCTGTTTGCGGTATTCCGTCAATTGTATCTATAATTATGGCTTGGTCTTTTGCAACATGGAGTGTTGTGATTTGGTGACTGATGAGAAGGTAGCTTGATTGTTTGGTTTTTCGCTTTGAGTTGGGGTTAGGTTTAGTTGGTTTTTATTTATGTTGTCTGGATTTATTATTTTGGAAGTGTAAAGTGGTCCGATAAGGATTACCTGGGACTGGCTGGACAGCTGTCCTGATATCTCGGTTAACTCTCGCACTATAAATAGATGACTATTGTTTTCACTCGGCACACACAGAAAATCGACCGTTTCGAACGAAGATCGGAACGAAACGCTGTACTACATTTCTTTATTCAAAATCGATAAGAAATGTGGTACTTTTATAATTAGCAACACTTTTCTGCCTAGCAACGGCGATTTGTTTTACGTTTGGCAATACTGAAGTGTGTTGTTGGTGACACTGTAAGTCTATGCCAAATTCGAGGTTAGTAGGTTAGGTTTTGCGTCAATCTGTGTCAAAACTGACGCAAAACATAACCTATTAACCTCGAATTTGACATAGACTTACAGTTGTTTATGGAACCTTACCCCGGTTTTATCATTTATGTGTTTACTTGCGCATCGCGGTTTTGCACTTCGCGGCATTCTTCTGGAACGTAACGCCCGCTAACGGCTAGGTCTGACTGTATATTGGTTTCCACACTTCTAAAATATGAAATGTATCTACTTATTTTGCTTTAGGAAAATAAGTATAAATAACTATAAATTAGTTCGAGTTGTAAAACAACGGTATTTTCAGAAAAGTATTTTATCGTATTTCATTGGAAAGTGTACTACATTTCTTCATTCAAAATAAGATAAGAAATGTGGTACTTTTATCGTTAGCAACACTATTCTGCCTAGCAACGGCGATTCGTTTTACGTTTTGTTACGGTCTAAAACGATTTTTACGACACCGCTCCGGCTCATACAAAAACTAAGCGGCCGGCGCGGACGATATTTCACATAATCGGGACGAACACTCACCTAGGGCCGCTGCCGAACCCGCAACAAGATATTCCGACTAAACATCAGTGGAGCGAGGGAGGGTCCTTCAGGAGATTACCTACGAGCAACGGCCAAAGGGGCGGTAAACATCGATAAAATTTATGTCTATGTCAAATTCGAGGTTAATAGGTTATGTTTTGCGTCAGTTTTGACACAGATTGACGCAAAACCTAACCTGCTAACCTCGAATTTGACATAGACTTACAGTGTCACCAACAACACACTTCAGTACTGCCAAACGCATAACATCAACTGGAGCTGCTTATTGTGCTTTAGTACATAGGAATGAGTTATGCCCATCTTGGTTATGTTTTGACAGTTAGTGTCACTTGTATCTAAAAGTTTAATATTTTACATTTCTTATGAAATGCGATAAAATAGTATACCCAACACGTTATGAAAGTTGTTTTTCTAAACTTGTATGGCTGCTTAAGTACTTGCTAACGCTCGTACTCAAACACACCATATCTGTTCAGAAAAACACCACTTTTCTCAACTTGTAGAATAATATACTATTGTCAACTAAAGAACCAGCTTTTTCCATGAACAAGCCATATCATTGTTTCATTATTGGCATTCAAGTAATTACTACAGATAAATGACACTATCTTCTTTCTGTTTGACGTCATTGTTTATAAGTATATTTATATGCTGTGTTTTTACTGTTACTTAAAAAAAGGCTTTCAGAACTGAAAAAAGTGATTAAACCAACAGCTTCGTATGGTTTTTATATAACAAAAACAATTTTGCATAAAAACAAATCTTTTCATCTCGAACCCTATTTATAGCTACTAAAATATGGCCAACCTTAGAAGTAAAAACAAGCTATTTTTATTGAGTTTTAAAAAATTCAATTGGTAGTTGAAATACTGTTGGGAGATAGGTGGGTAGTCGTAATAGTCGTTGTATATACATATATAGATATGTAGTTGAAGTACATGTTGGACATACACGCAGTGAAAATAGATGTTGGGACATACAGGCAGTGGAAATACATGTTGGACATACAGTCAGACCTCGCCGTTCGCGGCTTTGCGGTTCGCTGATTTGATTTTAAGCGGGGCATCCAATTTTAAGCGTGGAGAGTATAACCTGGTGTCCTCTATCAGTAAGTTCTGGACTTGATGATTCCTTGTGATGGTTTTTTATGTCGTAGGGGGTCACGTTGTTTAGGTGAGTAACATCTGCGGATGATATCGCTTCTTTTGCGTACTTATCTGCTTTTTCAATTCCGGGTATACCTGTGTGTGAAGGCACCCACATGAATACTAGTTTCTTTCTTGACCGAGTGACTGAGGTTACTAGCTTTTGTGTTTGTTGGATTAATGGGTCGGTGTGGCAATACTGAAGTGTGTTGTTGGTGACACTGTAAGTCTATGCCAAATTCGAGGTTAGTAGGTTAGGTTTTACTTCAGTTTTGACACAGATTGACGCAAAACCTAACCTACTAACCTCGAATTTGACATAGACTTACAGTGTGACCAACAACACACTTTAGTACTGCCAAACGCACATCATCAACTGGAGCTGCTTATTGTGCTTTCGTACATAGGAAAGAACTATGCTCATCTTGGTTATGTTTTGACAGTTAGTGTTACTTTGTATGTAAAAATTTTATATTTTACATTTCTTATGAGATGCGATCAAATAGTATACTCAACACGTTAGAAAAGTGGTTTTTCTGAACTTGTAGAGTAATATACTATTGTCAACTAAAGAACCAGCTTTTTCCATGAGCAAGCCATATCATCGTTTTGTTCCATTATTGGCATTTAAGTAATTACTACAGATTTCTATTTGAGGGCTTTCAACTTTTCATAAACGTCATTGTTCATTAGTATATGTATTCATATGCTGTGTTTCTACTGTCTTAAAAAAGGCTTTCTCAGAACTGAAAAAAACAAAGTGATTAAAAAACAAACAGCTTCGTATGGTTTTTATATAACAAAAACAATTTTGTATGAAACCATCTTTTTATTTAGAACCCTATTTATAGCTACTAAAATATGACCAACCTTAGAAGTAAAAGCAAGCAATCTTTATTGAGTTTTAAAAAATTCAATTGGTAGTTGAAATACCGTTGGAGGTAGGTGGGTAGTCGTAATAGCCGTTGGATATACAAATATAGATAGGTAGTTGAAGTACATGTTGGACATACACGCAGTGAAAATAGATGTTGGGTCATACAGGCAGTGGAAATACATGTTGGACATACAGTCAGACCTCGCCGTTCGCGGCTTTACCGTTTCGCTAATTTGATTTTAAGCGGGGCATCTTTGTGCTTCCTTTTATTTGCCGTTCGCGGATATTTGCTTTGCCGTTCGCGGATGGAATTGCCAACGTTAATTGTTTCAACTTTCACACACTAACGGCCGGTCTTATGTGGGCCACTAATCTGACGTTAACTTTAATTCGCTGTTAAAATAAACAAGCGCATAAAAATTTGTTTACTAATGAATAATATGTCATAGGCGCCAACGTTTTGATGAGCTTTTGTTTATTTTAACAGCGATTTAAAGTTAACGTCAGGTTAGTGGCCTTTATAAGACCGGCCGTAAGTAAATAAAGCAGACGTATGCGGTTTATGTCATGAACACGTAAATAACATTATTTATCACGAACTTGTAAACACACTTATCGAGCCCATTTCTTTGAATCTCTTATTACCAAATCTGACCTGAAATAAATTGTAAAATTATAACTTGATTTGTTTGTTGCAGTCAGTATGTTTTATGCTTTTTTAATGTGTTTTGTTTTAGTGTTTTTTGCTTTACATTTTATGTTTTGAAAATGTACGTATTTGCATATGTTGTGAAAATGTACGGATTTGCATGTTTGTATACGCACGTTTATGTATTTTTGAAATTTTTGAAGTTGCATAGTATAAATAAATTAGTTTATGGAACCTTACCCCGTTTTTATCATTTATGTGTTTACTTGCGCATCGCGGTTTTGCGCTTCGCGGCATTCCTCTTGGACGTAACCCCCGCTAACGGCGAGGTCTGACTGTATATTGGTTTCCACACTTCTAAAATATGAAATGTATCTACTTACTTTGCTTTAGGAAAATAAGTTTAAATAACTATAAATTAGTTCGAGTTGTAAAACAACGGTATGATCAGAAAAGTATTTTATCGTATTTCATTGGAAAATGTACTACATTTCTTCATTCAAAATAAGATAAGAAATGTGGTACTTTTATCGTTAGCAACACTATTCTGCCTAGCAACGGCGATTCGTTTTACGTTTTGTTACGGTCTAAAACGAGTTTTACGACACCGCTCCGGCTCATACAAAAACTAAACGGCCGGCGCGGACGATATTTCACATAATCGGGACGAACACTCACCTAGGGCCGCTGCCCAACCCGCAACAAGATATGCCGACTAAACATCAGTGGAGCGAGGGAGGGTCCTTCACGAGATTACCTACGAGCAACGGCCAAAGGGGCGGTAAACATCAATAAAATTTAATAGCGCGCCACTCGGTTTCATTGACATAAACGAAGATACAAGGATAGACCCAGAGAAAACCGGGAAATCAAATGCGCCTACCTTCTAACTTTGCACCTTGGCCAAAATCCAGAACTCAACGGGAAAGGAACATATTAGTAGCTTCATGACCTTCAGCAGCGGCAAGCGTCGCCAACTTACCTGTGACGTGTGTTAACTATAATTAAATGATCACATGAACTCAGTTCACCGCGACCTTAGCGATTCTTGAATGCTCTCACAAATAACGCACAATTAAGCGCGATCGACTGAATGAATTTAGTTATACAACAGGCTCTGGTAGGCAGTTATGAATTTTGTTATAGAACAGGCCTTGGTAGGCAGATGAATGAATGTAGTTATACAACAGGCCTTGGTAGGCAGATTATTGAATTTGGATATTAATGTCGTCGGTTTATAGCAATTACTGTTACAAGAGTTTAATTATTAATGCTAAATTACACAGGTTAATTATTAATGCTAAATTACACATGCTACCTTATTGGGCCCGCCGAGCTATGGCGTCACGGCGGCTAGCGGCTTGTCCAATGCAACGGACGTACAGGCGAAGGCGTGGGAGTCGAACGGCACCTGCAGATATTCCACCAGCGTGGCGAAGACTTGTACAGCTCTGCGATATTAATCCCCAGTTTGGGAGAATGGCCTCTTCACGGCCCGACGAAATTATGCAAAACTGGCGGTTATCCTGACACAAGGCACCACAGCTCACTCCACTAGCAAAACCACCTCTCGCTTTGACAGCCCGATCAGAAGTCTCTAACAATTAACAAACAGCGGCAAGCTGTAAAAGCACAAACATAAGACGCCTTGCACGAAGGCACGGCGGCCACCAAGAGCCAAGGCTCGCAGATCAAGCGCCTCAAACCCCAGCCGGAAATCAACTCACTCCCAAGCGAAGCGAAGCCAACTTCCGCGTAAAACGCGCGATCACGCCAACAGATGTAGCCAATGAGAACGCAGTAAACCACGCGTGGCGATGGCAGGCGAGACAGCCTGAATACGAAAGAATGCGATGGGGCGAATACCTCTCTATCGCACTCGCAGGGCCTCGTTTTAAATTGAAGTAAACGGGAAGAAACAAACTGCCGCTGTAATTGCAACGGCGTAGAGATTAGAGCGGTACGGAGTTGCGTGCGTGACAACTTTAGAATTTTAGATGCAATTAGCTGAGGGGTTATACTGTAAACTATGACTGAAAAGGAACCTATATACAGGCAAACTCGTCAACTCGGTACCCAAACGGCTCCAAATGGTCACGGAACTATTGTAATTAAAAATGGCCTGACAGTTTGGCAATACTGAAGTGTGTTGTTGGTGACACTGTAAGTCTATGTCAAATTCGAGGTTAATAGGTTATGTTTTGCGTCAGTTTTGACACAGATTGACGCAAAACCTAACCTGCTAACCTCGAGTTTGACATAGACTTACAGTGTCACCAACAACACACTTCAGTACTGCCAAACGCATAACATCAACTGGAGCTGCTTATTGTGCTTTAGTACATAGGAATGAGTTATGCCCATCTTGGTTATGTTTTGACAGTTAGTGTCACTTGTATGTAAAAGTTTAATATTTTACATTTCTTATGAAATGCGATAAAATAGTATACACAACACGTTATAAAAGTTGTTTTTCTAAACTTGTATGACCGTTTAAGTACTTGCTAACGCTCGTACTCAAACACACCATACCTGTTCAGAAAAACACCACTTTTCTCAACTTGTAGAATAATATACTATTGTCAACTAAAGAACCAGCTTTTTCCATGAACAAGCCATATCATTGTTTCATTATTGGCATTCAAGTAATTACTACAGATAAATGACACTATCTTCTTTCTGTTTGACGTCATTGTTTATAAGTATATTTATATGCTGTGTTTTTACTGTTACTTAAAAAAAGGCTTTCAGAACTGAAAAAAGTGATTAAAAAACCAACAGCTTCGTATGGTTTTTATATAACAAAAACAATTTTGCATAAAAACAAATCTTTTCATCTCGAACCCTATTTATAGCTACTAAAATATGGCCAACCTTAGAAGTAAAAACAAGCTATTTTTATTGAGTTTTAAAAAATTCAATTGGTAGTTGAAATACTGTTGGGAGATAGGTGGGTAGTCGTAATAGTCGTTGTATATACATATATAGATATGTAGTTGAAGTACATGTTGGACATACACGCAGTGAAAATAGATGTTGGGACATACAGGCAGTGGAAATACATGTTGGACATACAGTCAGACCTCGCCGTTCGCGGCTTTGCGGTTCGCTGATTTGATTTTAAGCGGGGCATCCAATTTTAAGCGTGGAGAGTATAACCTGGTGTCCTCTATCAGTAAGTTCTGGACTTGATGATTCCTTGTGATGGTTTTTTATGTCGTAGGGGGTCACGTTGTTTAGGTGAGTAACATCTGCGGATGATATCGCTTCTTTTGCGTACTTATCTGCTTTTTCAATTCCGGGTATACCTGTGTGTGAAGGCACCCACATGAATACTAGTTTCTTTCTTGACCGAGTGACTGAGGTTACTAGCTTTTGTGTTTGTTGGATTAATGGGTCGGTGTGGCAATACTGAAGTGTGTTGTTGGTGACACTGTAAGTCTATGCCAAATTCGAGGTTAGTAGGTTAGGTTTTACTTCAGTTTTGACACAGATTGACGCAAAACCTAACCTACTAACCTCGAATTTGACATAGACTTACAGTGTGACAAACAACACACTTTAGTACTGCCAAACGCACATCATCAACTGGAGCTGCTTATTGTGCTTTCGTACATAGGAAAGAACTATGCTCATCTTGGTTATGTTTTGACAGTTAGTGTTACTTTGTATGTAAAAATTTTATATTTTACATTTCTTATGAGATGCGATCAAATAGTATACTCAACACGTTAGAAAAGTGGTTTTTCTGAACTTGTAGAGTAATATACTATTGTCAACTAAAGAACCAGCTTTTTCCATGAGCAAGCCATATCATCGTTTTGTTCCATTATTGGCATTTAAGTAATTACTACAGATTTCTATTTGAGGGCTTTCAACTTTTCATAAACGTCATTGTTCATTAGTATATGTATTCATATGCTGTGTTTCTACTGTCTTAAAAAAGGCTTTCTCAGAACTGAAAAAAACAAAGTGATTAAAAAACAAACAGCTTCGTATGGTTTTTATATAACAAAAACAATTTTGTATGAAATCATCTTTTCATTTAGAACCCTATTTATAGCTACTAAAATATGACCAACCTTAGAAGTAAAAGCAAGCAATCTTTATTGAGTTTTAAAAAATTCAATTGGTAGTTGAAATACCGTTGGAGGTAGGTGGGTAGTCGTAATAGCCGTTGGATATACAAATATAGATAGGTAGTTGAAGTACATGTTGGACATACACGCAGTGAAAATAGATGTTGGGTCATACAGGCAGTGGAAATACATGTTGGACATACAGTCAGACCTCGCCGTTCGCGGCTTTACCGTTTCGCTAATTTCATTTTAAGCGGGGCATCTTTGTGCTTCCTTTTATTTGCCGTTCGCGGATATTTGCTTTGCCGTTCGCGGATGGAATTGCCAACGTTAATTGTTTCAACTTTCACACACTAACGGCCGGTCTTATGTGGGCCACTAATCTGACGTTAACTTTAATTCGCTGTTAAAATAAACAAGCGCATAAAAATTTGTTTACTAATGAATAATATGTCATAGGCGCCAACGTTTTGATGAGCTTTTGTTTATTTTAACAGCGATTTAAAGTTAACGTCAGGTTAGTGGCCTTTATAAGACCGGCCGTAAGTAAATAAAGCAGACGTATGCGGTTTATGTCATGAACACGTAAATAACATTATTTATCACGAACTTGTAAACACACTTATCGAGCCCATTTCTTTGAATCTCTTATTACCAAATCTGACCTGAAATAAATTGTAAAATTATAACTTGATTTGTTTGTTGCAGTCAGTATGTTTTATGCTTTTTTAATGTGTTTTGTTTTAGTGTTTTTTGCTTTACATTTTATGTTTTGAAAATGTACGTATTTGCATATGTTGTGAAAATGTACGTATTTGCATGTTTGTATACGCACGTTTATGTATTTTTGAAATTTTTGAAGTTGCATAGTGTAAATAAATTAGTTTATGGAACCTTACCCCGTTTTTATCATTTATGTGTTTACTTGCGCATCGCGGTTTTGCGCTTCGCGGCATTCTTCTGGAACGTAACCCCCGCTAACGGCGAGGTCTGACTGTATATTGGTTTCCACACTTCTAAAATATGAAATGTATCTACTTACTTTGCTTTAGGAAAATAAGTTTAAATAACTATAAATTAGTTCGAGTTGTAAAACAACGGTATGATCAGAAAAGTATTTTATCGTATTTCATTGGAAAATGTACTACATTTCTTCATTCAAAATAAGATAAGAAATGTGGTACTTTTATCGTTAGCAACACTATTCTGCCTAGCAACGGCGATTCGTTTTACGTTTTGTTACGGTCTAAAACGAGTTTTACGACACCGCTCCGGCTCATACAAAAACTAAACGGCCGGCGCGGACGATATTTCACATAATCGGGACGAACACTCACCTAGGGCCGCTGCCCAACCCGCAACAAGATATGCCGACTAAACATCAGTGGAGCGAGGGAGGGTCCTTCACGAGATTACCTACGAGCAACGGCCAAAGGGGCGGTAAACATCAATAAAATTTAATAGCGCGCCACCCGGTTTCATTGACATAAACGAAGATACAAGGATAGACCCAGAGAAAACCGGGAAATCAAATGCGCCTACCTTCTAACTTTGCACCTTGGCCAAAATCCAGAACTCAACGGGAAAGGAACATATTAGTAGCTTCATGACCTTCAGCAGCGGCAAGCGTCGCCAACTTACCTGTGACGTGTGTTAACTATAATTAAATGATCACATGAACTCAGTTCACCGCGACCTTAGCGATTCTTGAATGCTCTCACAAATAACGCACAATTAAGCGCGATCGACTGAATGAATTTAGTTATACAACAGGCTCTGGTAGGCAGTTATGAATTTTGTTATAGAACAGGCCTTGGTAGGCAGATGAATGAATGTAGTTATACAACAGGCCTTGGTAGGCAGATTATTGAATTTGGATATTAATGTCGTCGGTCAAGCGATACTGCGTTTATAGCAATTACTGTTACAAGAGTTTAATTATTAATGCTAAATTACACAGGTTAATTATTAATGCTAAATTACACATGCTACCTTATTGGGCCCGCCGAGCTATGGCGTCACGGCGGCTAGCGGCTTGTCCAATGCAACGGACGTACAGGCGAAGGCGTGGGAGTCGAACGGCACCTGCAGATATTCCACCAGCGTGGCGAAGACTTGTACAGCTCTGCGATATTAATCCCCAGTTTGGGAGAATGGCCTCTTCACGGCCCGACGAAATTATGCAAAACTGGCGGTTATCCTGACACAAGGCACCACAGCTCACTCCACTAGCAAAACCACCTCTCGCTTTGACAGCCCGATCAGAAGTCTCTAACAATTAACAAACAGCGGCAAGCTGTAAAAGCACAAACATAAGACGCCTTGCACGAAGGCACGGCGGCCACCAAGAGCCAAGGCTCGCAGATCAAGCGCCTCAAACCCCAGCCGGAAATCAACTCACTCCCAAGCGAAGCGAAGCCAACTTCCGCGTAAAACGCGCGATCACGCCAACAGATGTAGCCAATGACAACGCAGTAAACCACGCGTGGCGATGGCAGGCGAGACAGCCTGAATACGAAAGAATGCGATGGGGCGAATACCTCTCTATCGCACTCGCAGGGCCTCGTTTTAAATTGAAGTAAACGGGAAGAAACAAACTGCCGCTGTAATTGCAACGGCGTAGAGATTAGAGCGGTACGGAGTTGCGTGCGTGACAACTTTAGAATTTTAGATGCAATTAGCTGAGGGGTTATACTGTAAACTATGACTGAAAAGGAACCTATATACAGGCAAACTCGTCAACTCGGTACCCAAACGGCTCCAAATGGTCACGGAACTATTGTAATTAAAAATGGCCTGACAGTTTGGCAATACTGAAGTGTGTTGTTGGTGACACTGTAAGTCTATGTCAAATTCGAGGTTAATAGGTTATGTTTTGCGTCAGTTTTGACACAGATTGACGCAAAACCTAACCTGCTAACCTCGAGTTTGACATAGACTTACAGTGTCACCAACAACACACTTCAGTACTGCCAAACGCATAACATCAACTGGAGCTGCTTATTGTGCTTTAGTACATAGGAATGAGTTATGCCCATCTTGGTTATGTTTTGACAGTTAGTGTCACTTGTATGTAAAAGTTTAATATTTTACATTTCTTATGAAATGCGATAAAATAGTATACACAACACGTTATAAAAGTTGTTTTTCTAAACTTGTATGACCGTTTAAGTACTTGCTAACGCTCGTACTCAAACACACCATACCTGTTCAGAAAAACACCACTTTTCTCAACTTGTAGAGTAATATACTATTGTCAACTAAAGAACCAGCTTTTTCCATGAACAAGACATATCATTGTTTTGTTTCATTATTGGCATTCAAGTAATTACTATAGATAAATGACACTATCTTCTTTCTGTTTGACGTCATTGTTTATTAGTATATTCATATGCTGTGTTTTTACTGCTGCTTAAAAAAAGGCTTTCAGAACTGAAAAAAAAAGTGATTAAGAAACCAACAACTTCGTATGGTTTTTATATAACAAAAACAATTTTGCATGAAAACAAATCTTTTCATTTAGAACCCTATTTATAGCTACTAAAATATGACCAACCTTAGAAGTAAAAACAAGCTATTTTTATTGAGTTTTAAAAAATTCAATTGTTAGTTGAAATACTGTTGGGAGATAGGTGGGTAGTCGTAATAGCCGTTGGATATACATATATAGATAGGTAGTTGAAGTACATGTTGGACATACACGCAGTAAAAATAGATGTTGGGACATACAGGCAGTGGAAATAAAGTCCGTTTTAATTTCACATGACATCGAGTAAATCTTGAATTGAAATTTTTTAGAGTGTACTGAGCGACTGACACCTTAAAGTCATTCTGCCAATTTGCCTTTTGTCAAAATGCCAAAAAAGATTTATAAAGACACCAAAGTAGCAGTTTACAAATGCTTTCATACATCGACCGAAAAAAATGGCCGTACACTTACAAAAAGTGAAATAATAAACGCTGTAGCAGAGATTTTTTCAGTAAGTATTCATAACAATTCTACGGAGATTTTTATTATTTTGCTGATAGGTATCCAGAGCAGAGGTGTGCAAAATTATGCAAGATGAACCCAATTTGGCTACAACTAAGACGGGAAATAATTCAAAAAACACAACATTTTGGAATTTCACGTTTAAAGAAGACCTACAATCAAAAATTTGGAATTTTCATGAAAAAAATGAGTACTTTACTGTGCAAGATCTATTAAATTATGCCAAAGAGGAACTACAGTACAATGGATCTCGTACTACATTGTGGATGATAATCAAAAGCATGGGCTATAAATTTAAAATCGTGAATTCACGAAAAATATGTGAACAGCAACACGTTGTCGCTAAAAAGATTTCCTTCTTGAGGCAGTACCTTCAAATGATAGATTCTAGTGATAACGTATGTTTTGTGTACTTAGATGAGACGTGGATATATAAAAACGGGAGTTCTAGAAAACGTTGGGTAAATGATGATTGCAGAAAAGGAAATCCAAGTCAAACTCGCCAAGAAGGAAAACGGTACACAATTTTGCATGCGGGATGGTCTAATGGATTTTTAGAAGGTTGTGAATTACTACTGGATTCTAGCAATAACGACCGGGACTATCATAAAACCATGAATTCTGACATTTTTACAAAATGGGTACAGAATCAGCTAATTCCCGTATTGTCTAAATTAAACAAAAATTTTGTTATCATTATGGATAACGCTCCTTACTCCTTACCACTCAGTTCTTTTAGATAAGAAACCTACTATTTCAAGTAAGAAAAAACAATTACAGGATTGGTTGATACAGCACGACGTAACTTTTGACAACAAACTGACGAAAAAACAACTGTGGAAATTAATACGACCTCGACTGCCGAACAAAAAAAACTATGTGGTAGACGACATTTTACAGTGGTTATAGAGTTATTAGATTGCCCCCGTATCACTGCCAATACAATCCCATTGAGCTGGCATGGGGATTATGTAAGAATTATTACAACAAGCATGTAACTTCTCGCGCATCATCAAAAGGAGAAGCAGAGAAATTATGGCGCGAATCAATTTCTATGTGTTCCGCTGACTTTTGGACCAAAAGCATACAACACTGTGAAAAACTAATTCGCGACGATTGAACCAGATACATGGGATGCAGCAGTATTGAAAACTTTCCTCCTATTATAATTTCTCTTGGAGATTCGGACAGTGAATCCGAAATTGCGGGCTCTGAATCTGAGTAAAAACGAATGTTAAATACTAGGTACAACTTCTATCATCCCCAACTGTAGGACAATCAGAAACGCCACATGATTCTGATGAAAACGACTCTGACTCAGATTCCGAGTAATGAGCACTGTATATAGTATGTATAATAATTTAGTAATTTTAATAATTTTGTTTTTATAATGATTTAGTTAATCTTGTTTGGTTCTTGTTGATTACAATTAACATTTCCGCAGTTGGGTTTTTTGTTTCTTCAATGATTTTTTACTTATCGTTCGTTTTCGCTTCAATTTAGAATGTTATATTTTACATTTTGTATTGTTATATTTTGCATTTTGTATTTTTCGGCAAAATTCTAGTGGGGTTTGGCCATATGACCCTAGCAGTCGGTGTCAAGAGATTTGAAGGACCTTCCGCATCTCGAAATCTCGCCCAAATACAAATACAAGTAGATAAGTAGTTGAATAAGTTTTTAGAACATTTTACAAATATAAGTTCATTGGTATCTTGCCTCTGTGTGCTGTAATAACATTCTGGTGTTAGTTTATTAGATAATGGTTCACATGTTTGTAATTAATGTATCTTCTGGATCAACATTAAAGTATTGTTGAAAAAATGGGTTAGCAAGCTTAAGTATATACTTATTAATAATTAATCTCAAAAATATATATATTGCATTTTCAATACTTCAAGCTAAAGCTGATGTGTCAAACATTTATAACCTAACATTTAAACTGCCACTATTTCTACACTGTTTTAAAAAACGTTCTTAATTTCAATGCCTACTCGGTGTCATGTGAAATTGAAACAGACTTTATATGTTGGACATACAGTCAGACCTCGCCGTTCGCTGATTTGATTTTAAGCGGGGCATCCAATTTTAAGCCTGGAGAGTATAACCTGGTGTCTTCTATCAGTAAGTTCTGGACTTGATGATTCCTTGTGATGGTTTTTGATGTCGTAGGGGGTCACGTTGTTTAGGTGAGTAACATCTGCGGATGATAATCGCTTCTTTTGCGTACTTATCTGCTTTTTCAATTCCGGGTATACCTGTGTGTGAAGGCACCCACATGAATACTAGTTTATTTCTTGACCGAGTGACGGAGGTTACTAGCTTTTGTGTTTGTTGGATTAATGGGTCGGTGTGGCAATACTGAAGTGTGTTGTTGGTGACACTGTAAGTCTATGCCAAATTCGAGGTGATCAGGTTAGGTTTTCAGTCAGTTTTGACAGAAACTGACACAAAATCTAACCTGCTAACCTCGAATTTGACATAGACGTACAGTGCCGCCAACATACTATTCATAACGAAACTCTGGCGAGTCGCCGGCAATCCGCTGGCGAACGACTATGAATACGGGCGTTAGTGTTACTTGTATGTAAAATTTTATATTTTACATTTCTTATGAGATGCGATCAAATAGTATACTCAACACGTTAGAAAAGTGTTTTTTTCTGAACTTGCAGAGTAATATACTATTGTCAACTAAAGAACCAGCTTTTTCCATGAACAAGCCATATCATCGTTTTGTTCCATTATTGGCATTCAAGTAATTACTACAGATAAATGACA